>LR990966.1:7800000-8007500 GCA_905163465.1 Craniophora ligustri
AATGTCTATAGTATTAATGTAACATAGCTGTGACGGCAGGCGGCAGGTATCGATTTGTCGGAACATAGTGTATTTTGTAAGCATTGGACGTATCGCGCGGAATGAGCCAATATCGCCAAAACCAGCTGCTCCCCGCAACTGACTGTCGATTTTGCATCTTCACATAAGTGGCTGTAATTCATAAAAAGTTACTCATACATCTCGATGTTGGTCCGTCAACATTGTCATAGTTTTATAAGATATAAACAAGGAAAAATATATAGAACACAGAAGACAAAATGAGTAACTCTTCATTCGCCTAGAAGGGTATGTAAAAATATGAAGTATAAAAGTTATAGCTATGTATATATTAATACGTGAAGCAAAAACTTTGTACCTTTTTACGAAAATTGGGCGGACGGAGGAGTAGTATGATATTTCCAACACTTATACAATTGAGTTGATTTTGATTTTTATATTAATTTATTTTATTTGGCACTTTTTAGTTCGGGTTAGTAACTTAAAAAGTATTTTCAAATACCTATTCAGTGATACCCCACTTGACATAGTTCGTCGATTTTAATTTCTTTGTTTCTCACATTATGGCGTCCAAAAACGCAAATCTTGATTTTTTCAATTTTTTTATCATCTGTTACTCCTGCTTTAAAAACAAATCTAACGACACTCCATATGTTAAAATCCTTCGGGCGTGCGAAAGAAACAGATATACATACATAAACTCGAAAAACATAACCCTCCGTCTGGCGAAGTCGGGTAAAAAACTTATAATTTAAATCAGTTAAGGTCAAGTTTCGACCAATCCGGCGATTGGTCAATCAACAAGAACAAAGTGGTGACTGTAGGTATGTACGTATATAAGAAAAAGATACAATACAATCGGTATTGAAATAAAACTACTTTTTACGGATTTTATCGCGGTATATTTGAAGACGACCAACGCCGCAGTCTGCCCGTGACCATGGATGCTGTAAAGGATCCGAAACGTCGGGTTAAAATAATACCAAATATACCGCGATAAAATCCGTAAAAAGTAGTTTTATTTCAATGTCTAATATTCGCGTAAGTGTACGAAATCAATATACAATCGGTATTTTTATATTCAATTAATAGTATTATTGATTTATTTTCCTTCAGATTTGCCACCACGTTTATTCAAGTACCTACGATGCATACGCGAATAATTTCATGTGCATATAAAGATCGCCTCATAAGCACGGAAACTTCATCAAGATTTCAAATTTAAACGGTGGATAGGGGTGTTATCTTCAATTCTATTCTTGGTTCTGAACAAACTTATCGTATTTCGGGATTGAAGACGAATTCTCACTTTGACATTTTGGACTAGTTCCGAGCCAGGCTTACCAAGTACCCGCCGGGGTTGTGGTGCATGCTTTTGCGAATCCCATGGCCCCGGCAATAGGGTTGGTGGCGTTGACGGGTGCGGTTTTTTAGTCGGTAAACGCTTAAGCGGAGTCCGACACACCCCGTCGCCTCCCCAGGCGATGGGACGGTCCGTAAAGGATTTTTCCGCACTTAAAAAAAAAAAAAAAAAAAAAAACAATTCGTGTATGTTTTGTTTCCTCTTATAATAATTAATAACAGCTTAAAGCTAAAATATTATGAGAATCGTGAAAAAACAACACAAAGCTCTCGAAAAAGTTCGATGAAACTTTTTCAAGTAACGTTGTGATTGAAAGGGAACATAATATATTTACGGTTTAAATAGCTTTATTTCTCAAAGATTTCAAATCACTTACAAGGAGAAATAAAATACGAATAAAAATAACAAAAAGCGTTGACAGGTAATCTTAAAACATATTTTAACAATGTGGGTAAATTTGAAATAGTAGTACAGAACAGTGGTCTATCGAAGCCAGTATGCAGTTGGAACAATACAAGGGACGGTTTACATGCAGTTTATTAATGTTTTTTATTTTTTAAACAAAATTTTATGTGTTTTTTGAAACTATTTTGTTAATTATTATATTTATATATATTTATTTATTTAAGATAACGTAAGTATACATTAACGTATTTTTTTATTTATTTTTTGTATTTATTTTATATATTAAATTTACTAGTTATATATTGGATTTATTTATATATATAAAATTGGTAAATAATATGTAAAATATGTGTGTACTATATTAACTAAATATTTTAAGTAATGTTTATTGCAATTATATTAGTATCAAATATTACCTATGTAACTGAAATGTGTATTCGTTTTATTGATTTATACATACATATACAATGAGTTTTATTATTATATAAAGTGAATTTTATAGAGCATACTTTCTTAGTTTATCCTTTTATACTTGTTTTTTTTTTTTTTTTTTTTTATTATTTGTTTATTTATTTAAATATTAGGTCTATTTACTATGTGTTGTTTTAATAATTTTTTGAATAACATTATTCGAATACATACATTATTTGAATTACATATTTCAGGAAGATTCCCGCATCTGTTTATGTATGCATTGTTTTCATTCAAATGTTCGCGCGTGTAGAGTGACAGGCCTACCCCGGGAGACTCACATATACATAATGTTGCTAACTTGTCTCGTAATTTACGGCTGACACTTCCACTTTCTGAACCTCTTTATAAGCGTCGTTCGAGTTATCGTTAAGTAATTATATACTTGTATTAAGCTAAGTTAGGTATGAAATAAATTGCTTAATTAAATGTAATATCATACCTTGACACTTAAAAGAAACCTGTCTTCGGAGACTCATCTTCTTCCGTTAGATCTCCTTCATTTTTGGAAGTTTATTCGTAACTTATCGTAGTTCAATGGTAACAAGTTAATATTAGCATGACATACAAAGTTACGATTGAAAGTCACGCGTGTAAGCTCGCATCCAAGGAATGTTCTTTTATTCGACATAAATTACCATGAAAATAAATGGCTGGGTCGTTCCTTTGCGAAGACGTTACAATAATAGATTGCGTGAACCTAACCTATTGAGAGCTTTTGTTAACTTCGCTTAAATGTTTCTTAGGAATTTTTAGTCAATTAATTAGTGCGCACCTTCGAATTCGGTGCGAATCGGTTCTTTCAAAGGATCATAAGGATGATCAGAACAGCTGCTGTTTTTGACTATACCTACGCCCTACAGCTTTGTTTTGTTATTTATCTTTCTTGTAAATTAGAAAGAACAACAACAAAGAGATAAGATATTATTAGACATTATTATAAAGATCAGAGACAGAATCCACCTTTGTTCAAATTAGGTCGCCGATAATGAGTTTGTACGCTAAGCTTGTTAATTTATTCCCAGGGATATTCACTGTGGACGACAATATCTCTAATATAGTCCCGTATTATAAGTCTAATTTTAAACAAAGAATAGGTTTTTCTTTCTAGTTATTTATATAGATAATAGTTATACATATATTTATAATAAAATAGCGGTATACATCGTTGTCATGAGCTTAGTGTTCAGTTATGATAAGACCGGTATCCAAATAACTTCTTTTCTGGTGAGCCAAAGAAAGTTGATTAAGAAATATAACTCTGTGGGCGGAGATCGGCCAGGTCGTTAAGCCAACGCGCCCGCTACTCGCTTACCTAGAGATGTGGAGTAATCAATCTATTAGTCGTAAGCCTCATCTGCTCCTTATTAGTGTTTTTATTTGCTCCCCTTTCCCAAGGAAATTGAACACGAAGTATCAATATTGGGGAAAATACAGTAAGTTTTGTCACGACGTCGTATGAAGTATCTGCGACTGCGATGAAACCGGGAATTGTTATAGGCTGATCAGGCCCCAAACTGCAGGTAGATTTAAATTAGGTATATGTTCAGTCCTTTAATTTGTCCTTTAAAAATGGTGTCTTTACCTAAATAGGTAAAGACACCATTTTTAAAGGACTTTATTTTTTATTTTTTACTAATTTGGCAAAAATCTTCTCAATTACCTTTTAGTGAAGCTATAAAATATGATGAAGCTGTAAATAGATTTTTTTATTGTGTTGAGATATTATTAAAACTGAGCTAAAAAGGCCGGCTTCGTTGAACGAAACGCCCTGCATCAAACGAATATTTCAAGTGGCCACCAAGGAAAATTCATTTCCTGCTGTTTCTTGTTCCGTAAAATCTTTTCGAGCGCGAATTTAAGTGCAATTTCTATTCATTTATTTTATTAGTGAAGCTAGAAACCTTCTAACTTAGAATGCATTAATTAAATAAGATTTTAGGAATCAAAATATAATCGCGTAATAGCATCGTAAGAGTAATTGAAACACGATTAAACAGAAACCTAATTAGGTATGTATATACATCATTATTATTTGAATTGGTGGACTGAATAAACGTTTACAACCGTTAAAATATTACCTTTATTGATCGCGCCAGTTCTAATTGAGCGGTATCATAATAATTGTGTTTGATTTGAAATGGTAGAAATTATCATTGGCAGGTACAGCGGTAGGTACATACATTCATTAAATGACCGCATTGGAGAAGTTACGCAACAGGTCAGATATCTTCTCGGATTCTTATCTAATTTAAAGAGCCTTTACTGAGAAAATAATGGCTTGGTGAGTCTGGGGTCGCCTGCCAACCATTAATAAAACACCATGCCGCCGCTGTGAATGAAATATTCAGCAACTTATAACGACCGATGAAGCGTTAAGTTCGTCTGAAAAAAATTGTTTGTCTTTTTTTAAAATTTTCTGTCCATTGGGTTGTGTGGTGTCATAACTTAGACTAGTTAGTTTATATAATAAATATGAACGAATTTTTTAGTGTTGTTTTTATTAACGATTTACGAATAACTTGTATAACTTTATTTATAACCGTTTTGATTTAAAACTTTCGAGACATTCACTGGAACACAGGATCTTTATAAGATAGGAATTATGAGGTCTAATCTGTAATGGCAGATGATGAATCGTGATATACCTAGGTACGTGTTTAATTAAATCTAACAGCTCCGGCAATAACGTATATAACGGTGTACCATCATCATATCATCATCATCATCATCAACCCATTAACGTCTCACTGCTGGACACGGGTCTCCACGCTAGCCGACTGCGGGTTGGCAGACTTCACGTGCCATCGAGACAAATCTCTCAAGCATGCAGGTTTCCTCACGATGTTTTCCTTCACCGTTTGAGCTTGTGATAAATACGCACATAACTTCCGAAAAGTCAGTGGTGCGTGGCTTGGCTTCGAACTCGAGACCTTTGACATCTCAGTCCACTGGTAACACCTCTAGGCTACCACAGCTCTATATAACGGTAAGCGTATATAACGGTGTACCATTTTATCTTTATTTCCCACACCGTGGTCCACAATAGTTCAGGCATTAATACTTCTATTATCCTTTGAACGTTTTGAATTCCTGTCTCATTCTATAAATTTAAGACTGGTGTACCCTCATCAAGACAAAACAAACTAAACTTATTTAACATATTTTCAGGTACAAAGGGAGACCGTCATCTACCCTCAGGGTAAGTTATATATTTATTTTGTTTAATGTATATTTTTATATGGTGATAAAACAATCACCAAATAAACATTGCTTTCTAATTGTAAATATTATATCTAAAACATGATTTTAAAGAAATGTTCAAATCATTAACAAGATCAAAGATTACGTAAAATATGTATCATCATTAATATATTATTTTATTATTAAAATAGTATTTTATGAGAATCTGTTCAAGTTAGATTGTTCAGTTTCGTTTACATCAATAGAAATAATATAAACGAAATTTTACATGTTTCAACGAATTAAAAATAATAAAAACTTCATAGTAATATTTTTGACTGAATAATAAAATTTTTGGATTTTGTGGCTGTGTTGTGGTGACACCGTGCTTGGTCTATTGTGATTAAAGACATATGACTGGTAACCAAATATATACATAATTATATTTAGTTATCCACACGGAATCAAGGCTGTAAATCGTCTGCCTAACCTTCTTCATGTAATTGATGGTGACTTATTGAGATCAACTTCCAGTGTTCCTAGCTGCGACTCAAAATCAGTATGTTACACAAAGCGAGTGCCATGAGACCTTCGAAACCCGATTACAGGGCAGTATAGATATACCTTATCGTCAAGGTTACGACGATTCTCCAGATTTTTATATGATAAACGGCGCTCTGAATGAAGGGGTCTAGATATGATAAGAATGGTCACCCATCCATTTGATGGCCCAGCTTTATCTTACATACCGACCAATTAGCATGACGGGCTGACGATAATATTATTTATGATCAGTTAATTATAAGTCCCCATGTCAAAAACTTGTCACTTTGAATCCAGTAATATACACTAGTACCTACAATTGGAACTTGGGAAAAGCGTTTGCTATTGAGCTAGATAGAAACGTTTCATCTCATAGGCGTTTAATCTGTTCAATGTGCTATTACAGTCACGACTTAGGCCATTCTTTCTTAATTTATGTCTAGACGTCGAACCGTGAGCCTCTCGCCTTATCGTATTTACTGCGTATATTTAGTACCCACCATTAAAAACCTTTACTTTGGTGCAAAACAATATAAATACCAATAATATTCTTCCTATATTACTTTTTTCACAACGTTTTCAATTCCTTTTTATTATCTATATCTACGCAATACGCATTTTGAATTCTTTCGAAAATATAAGCCGTTTCTCTGATTCTCTCGTAGGATTAGTTATTCCGTGTAAGATATTTGTTATCATTTCAAATAACTGTAATAACCTATTGATAACTCTGAGCACGTTCTAGACAAAAAGTTTGGGTAAGTATATACGTATATAAATATTAACAAGAAAGATACGGAATTAATATTGAAGGTGTTTTCTTGACTCCAACCTGGGTATAGCTAACTATAAATACAATTTATTGTATTGTAAACCTATGTTTACACTAATATCTACTTATTATTTTCAGTTTTAGGGAAGTAAATAGTACCGTATTTTGTTTGTATGTTTATTATTTAAATTTGGATTTCCTCGTAATTAATATAACATTTACACATTTCTTCGTTAATCATAGAAGTTAAACTTTTATTTATCCATACTCATACACTAATATCCAAACTTATAAATTAGAAAATGGGTATCTCTCTTTCCTCTCCACACTTAAACCGCTAAACTGATTTAGATAAAATGTCGTAAGGAGATAGTTTGAGTGTCAAGAAAGGACATAGTATAGATTTTTATCCCGGAATTCATCCCTGAAGTGAAAAGGAGTGTCAAAAATAACCCAAATTACTAATTCCACGCAGACGAAGTCCAGGCAAAAGCTAGTATTATGTATAATAATGATGCTGTTGATGACTAAAAAATTCAGATAACATACGTTTCAGCTCTTATCATGACACCTGAGGCAAGGTAGAACATTACAATAACCGACTGCCGCAAGAAGCATTTCGTTCAAATGAAATCCCATTAAAACTTTTTCCATTAAACATTGTGCTTTAGAAAAATGTCCTTGATCCCACCATTAAAGTTAATAATGGCACACGATTACAACTTAATTGCGAAATAACTTGATACTGAAATCATGATTTCTTAATGTTTGACTTCTCTTAAGCTCTTGCGTAAGATATTGCTGAAACTGAATTTACGGTCTATGTTGAAATTACTGAGTTGGTCGTACTTTTGGGAACCGAAATCGTACAAATTATTTTCTAAGAGAATTTCGGTATTCTCTTAGAAATCTTAAAGGTTAAGAAATTAACTGAAAAAAGTTTGTAAAACGTATCTTGGTTGGTTACGTGAGTAAAAACTTTTGTTATAATAACAGTATACCTTAAACCTCAGTCTGCCTGCGACACCTCAACAGATCGTGAAACCTGCAAAAGATTCGAGGTATTCGATATACTGTGACTCGCGCCTAAATGGGTTCGTGAGGATACCACGATAAATTCCGTAAAAGTAGTTTTACGATGTCTACCTATTTCAGATGCCTAATAAACATAATATTGTACCAGTGTCCGTTCATATTCTAATACTCTATAATTATTATTTGGTTGTATTCCCGCTGAAAGTAAGCAAAAATACGCAATTGCGGAAGCTAAGCGTGCTTACCATAGGAAAATGGTAGTCATAAATATAGAAATAAAGTTCAGGAGAATTGATTGTTTCCCGATAGCTAATATTCAGTGGGATTTATTTATATGGGGACTATTGCTACTATCCCGAATACGATATCAATGGGTGAGTGTGAGTTGTCCGATTTATTTTATTTCGAAGCTACATAGATTTCACCATTTCCATTCTATATGATCACTCGGTCAAATTCGTACACAATTTTGTAAGGTAGTGCTATTTTGCTGCTAATAATTGACTATAATTATTTCCTCACTTTGTGCTTACATTGTGTTTGGAGATATGGTCATATTTGAATTTGTGTAATTTCATATTGATTGGCGAATTTTTCGTTATTAATGCTTGTAAATAAATGTGTATTTTAATATTTAAATTATAAAAAGTTCTTCAGATATTATATGAATAAATGATTTATAAAAACTTCTGTAATGTATTCAGAGCTTTGTGAATCAGACAGCAGTCGTCGATTTTAATTATTTAGTGACTTTATAAAACATGTTAATGGTAATGTATGAAACACATGTTCTTGCCATTAAAACCTGACGCGCCCGTACCCTCGACTGATATGCTACTTTTTACTCCGTTAATAAACGTAAAAATGTTGAGAACAAAAATCTAACGCAAACTACCAACGCGCTGTAATTAAGTCTTCATGTTTTGTATTCCGATTAAAACAAAGTTACTGCTACACTATAATGTTTACTTTTTTAAACTTGAGTAATGTGTGCGGTGGTTAATAGATAGGAAAGGTGAAACAGAAAAAGGTATTTTTGTGAAATCTTCTGATATGAGTTTACAAATAAAAGCAGGTAACGAGTTCCTCTAAGTTCTGCCTTAATGATAACTATTTCGAGGGTTGAATTGTGACTGGCTTATAATAATAATATAATAGCTTATTTCTACGGTAGTGTTGTTACTGGCTATTTAGCTTTGCCATATTCTTGGTTGTATATGTATGTATATAATGTATGTAGGTATGACGTAATCTACAGAGACTCGTTTAATTAATCAGTGGCTTATTTGCGATAAAATATGCAGGTTAAAGTTGTTGTCGATATCCCTATATTCGATGACATGTCTACGAAACAAGTCTACAAAATCCGCGAAAAATATGATGATGGTAATTAAAATAAAAAATTTATGGTGTCTATTTTTGCAGTTTTTCCTCCGGTCTATTTGAGCTCAGCGCACTTGCTCTAACTTTTCTAAATATAACGTAAATAAAAGCATGATTTTCTCCCCGCCATTGCACTTATTAGACCAGACCTACAACTCGCAGACAGTCAAAAGTTTCAAACAAATCATGATGTACCTACTAAGTTACTGGTAGTTGTCTAACTTAAGTTTTTGATGTTAGACTTATTTCACTTTGATATTGGTACTATTAGCGGCACGAACCCCAAACACAGTGATATATTTTGTGAAGAAGTTCGTGCGTTGAAATGAAACGACTTTTCATGGTTATGTATGGTTTATTTAATTAGTATTATTTAATTTTGTTGGCATTAAAATAATGTACCGCAGTAAAATCCGTAAAAAGCGGATTTCAATGTCGGCGTAAGGAATCAGAGAGTAAGTGCGTCATTTCGTCGTCGCTCTACGCAAGTACCTCTTTTATGGATATGGGTTTAAGCCTCATCATTTTCAGGTGACCGTTGAGTTTATTATCTATGAATATAGTTAGGCACGTGTCAAAAGCGAAACCCATTTACGTTGATTTGTTTTCCTGAGTAGCAAGTATGCCTACTCGCTAGGTACCCCTAACCATCAATATTTTGCCATATAAATAACGGTTCATATGTCAACCACATGATATATAGGCTTCTAGATGTAGGTACTAAATGTAGGTATTCACCCTATATTGTAACAATATAGGGTTTTCTTACACTTACGCGAATATTAGACATTGAAATAAAACTACTTTTTTTTTAACACCTCAGTCGGCCCGTGACCATGGATGCTGTAAAGGATCCGAAACGTCGGGTTAAAATAATATCAATATACCGCGATAAAATCCGTAAAAAGTAGTTTTATTTCAAAATATAGGGCTTTCACCCTATTTTGTAACAATATAGGGTGACTATGTTCATACGTCTAGGCACAGTTCTCCTCAAAGAAAGTCTCTCAAGCATGCAGGCTTCCTCGTGATGTTTTCCTTCACGTCAAATTAAGCATGTTATAAATATGCGCATAACTTCCGAAAAGTCAGTGGCCTTGGGTTCTAACTGGAGACTTGACTATCAAAGTCGTACTACTAGGCTATCACAGCATAAATACTTTGCTAAACTTACCTAATTAAATAAAAATATGGGACAATTGCTAAGCGAAGCATAAGGATAAGTTCACAAATTTTCATTTTTTGTCATTGCATTACTTAATTCTCTTCAGTATCGTCTGTATTTTAGTGAATTTCAGCATAATTATAACATTAACGTGTGTTTGATTGCAAATACTCATACAGAATAGAAAAAGATAAGACATTGAAATAAAAAACCCAATATAATAATAATTTTAAAGAGTTATAAATGCGGCGACAACTGGATATTATATAAATCTTTGCTTAGACTGTCTGACCAGACCCCTATATTAAGTCATTTCGCTATCTCGTAACAATGTCCGGCAATGATAAAGAATAGTAGACACAACATCGTGACTCGTAAATCATTATCAATTACGTGAACATGGTCCCACTATATCATATCTAGTTTGATATAATTAATGTCGTAAATTATGATTTGGCCTAATATTAGCCTTGGTAGGTTATTCACCCCTCTGTAAGCACTTCTGTCTAATATGAATGTACAACTGTCGGGATCGCGGCGATAACGCATTATAAATACCCAGACAGATAAATAAAGTGACAAGACGCGAAAGTGTGGAGTCCACGGTAGGGAGTCATCTGAAATTGTGGTTCCAAATGGAGTTTATAGGAATGTGGGGTCAGCTCATTCTTGAAATTGTCCACCGATTCATGTTGTTATCATTGAAACAGCAAAATATTTGTGGTTGGGGTTCACTGAGTGATTGGTTTATTTATTTATACATATATATATATATATTGCTATATAAATAAAGTATTCCTATAATTCATCTCACCTTACGGGCCAGTATGTGTGATGGTAGGGGAAAAGGGAATCCAAGTAGATATCAATGACAAACCGATTACTAATAGCATTAGAATATGAAACACGTAGATGTCCATTATCTTTATAAATTAATACATACAAAATATGATCTTACAAAAATATGCAAAACTTTTAAGAAAGTTGACTAAGAAAAAAATAAGCAATTTCTTCTGAGGCTTGCTTACTTTTTATTGAACTCAGTGGACTGTTCAAATTCCAAGTATTCGGCATTTGAATCCAGTCTAATGGGTTCCATATTATCTTCTATTCCTAGAATATTCAGGTGGCGAGGCACTTTGAAAGCAATGAACTCCGGGCAATACTAGGTCAAGGAAACATTATTGAAAATTGTAAATTAAAATTCTTTACTGTATATTTTGCACTAGTGATAACAGAAAGAACTACTACAGAATACTACAAATCCTTGACACAATTACTAACGGCCTTAAAACTTGGTACTTTGCAGTCGTAATAAAATTATTTTTAGTTTAAATTTAAATTAAACGCGATCGTAGCTTGCGTGTCACAGTGTCATATTGAGCGGATGAGCGGTAAGTTTTCACAAGCATTCTGTTACGTAGACAGAGAAATTTGTTTAAACGAGGTTGATGTTTTTGTAAACTCTTTGTTTCCCTAACAAAGAGTACCAAATATAATGCTTGTTTTCAATAGCCGACAATTTTGTTGACAAAAACTACGAATGGTGCAAAGAGTATTGCAGTCCATTGCACAATGGAATGACTTTTATGCTCAGCGGATTAGAGTTGACGGACAGGTGGAACATCTCGTAACAACTACGCGTTTTGTATCCAATTGAAACATACCAGTTTGACAAGTATTATTTACTACTCTATAGCAATTTGATAATTGTTCAAACAATTTATGGATGTAAAATGAAGTAAAATAATTGATCTTTTTAAACAAAATTAATAAAACTAATCTGAAAATTAAACATGTTTGTAGTCTTCAAATCTAGGTTAGGTTTTATACTGGCTGTATTATATTCTGAGCTACTGAACCCCATAATGGAGCTAGCGATTGGCAACCATAACAATGGACAATGGCCAGAGGTAGAAGTGATTACTCTATAATAAAATATAGAATAAAATCTCTCTATTACCTAGTGCAATATAAGGAAACTATAACTTTCAAAAGAAAATTAACTTTTCGCACGATGTTCTTTTTGTTATCATCATATGACGAATATATGATATATGATATGATATACAATCGTTAATCGTCTTAAATTAAATACCTCTAATCGGTCGGTACTATAATTATTCTGTACTGTGATCACTAATCTAGTAATACCCCAGTTAGTGTAATTGTTATGACGAAATATCCCATAACCATTTCTTCAGGGGTCAATGAGCGGTATTATTAATTAGTCGTTTTATGTTAATTTATAGTTAATGAATTCGATTCAAGAAAAATTGGCGAGATTTTAATGTTATGATTTTCTGATATGATGTTATGATTTTTTAGGTTAAGTCATAAGATATTTTTAAAGGGCTAGAATCGAAATATTTGTTATAAAGTGTTTGTTGGGGCGTATTCATCGGTAGTGGCGGCCCTAGAGCAGGCGCAGGGGAGCACGGATATCGGTCACACAAGTCGGTCATGGCCGTGCCTTCCTTTTAGCATCCGTTCACATTATAATATTCCCTCGCCTACTGACCGAAGCGTGACGTCATCGACGCTGCAGCGGTGCACTTCGCTATGTTACATCCATCACTTTAATATAATACTCTTAACTTTTTTCAGCTTGGTTCGTGCTGGCTGGAAATGTAAATGGTTGGATGTTTTCGCGGAATTTGTGGTGCATTATTAATTAAGCTGAAATACTATTTAATACTTTTAGCTCTGCAAGCCGCTTTGTTATTTAGTTTAGAAACATATTTTTGTTTCTGATAGAAACCTGCTTGATCATCGTAACATTATTTTTTTAGTTCAATTGAACTATTTGATCGTTAAAAATACAC
Organism: Craniophora ligustri; assembly: GCA_905163465.1. Classification (NCBI taxonomy): domain Eukaryota; kingdom Metazoa; phylum Arthropoda; class Insecta; order Lepidoptera; family Noctuidae; genus Craniophora; species Craniophora ligustri. The sequence continues at coordinate 7,813,164 of LR990966.1, forward strand.
AAACATAAAAATATTTGTGTATTTTGTGCTAGTAGCAATCGAGTTCATTAATATGTCGGCGCAGGAAGGCCTTCATCAGAATTCATCGTGTATTCAGTTGTTGTGGGCGTATTTTCAATCAGGAGGCATCATAATTATCGCTTCTGACATCTCATTATAATCAGATACTAGGGCACACTATTCTGGCAGATTACAAGCGATTCGTCGCAGACGTGGTGCGCTTGCGGTTCTCGTTCAGCTCGTCTCCAAAACAAGATACCAGCACCGCTTCCATTCACACGACGCTCCGCTAGAGCGACTTTTTGACAACAGCCACTCTCAAATTTGACATTATCGACGACGCACGCATGCGCCGTCAAATATATTGGCATTGTCAAGGATTCAAAATATTGTGAGCGTTCGAAAGCTCAATAAATAGAACTTATAGATCAAAAATATGTCCGCATGTCAACGCTTCAGTAATATATACCGTGCATAAGGCATATAGGCAATATGTGATCACCTTGTGGCATCAATAATATCTGAGCAGAATAAGTTTCATAATTATCTGTACATGGAAAGTCAATTATATTACCTGAATAAATAAGATCTAGTTTATATTGTTACAGAAATGCATTAGTTTCCATTATTTACCTCGCGTTTGTTTTTTTTAGTTTAAAAAAAATGAATGTTTTTGAATGCCGTAGTGAAATTAAGCTAGCCAGTGACAAATAATGTTGCAAACTCTTTGATCATGCAATTTTAAGATTGCTAGCAAAATCATCTTTACGTGGTTAAACAGAAATTGTTTAGATATTATTGTATTCATGTTTGCATACATGTTTGTGAATCCTACACTGTTCATATAATAATGTGTTTTTGGCTGTAAACATATTCCTGAAAAAAAGCAGTCACATAAATTAACGAATCTAAATCTTGACCACAATTTAATGATACTTACAATCGTCACATTATCATGAACTTGTTTGACGTTAATAAATTTTTGAAGCCTAAAAATTCCCATCCCATTACAAAGATGGACGTAAGGAATCGATTTCTAAAGTGTACGTTACTGTTACAGTTGAACCTTTTATGATAGTCTAAGTATTGATTGACCTGCAAATGAAAATACACACAGTGCTCGTCCTCCCTGACTATATTACTAAGCTTATAACTAGACACGGTTAATTGTTTGTTATGTGAGACACGGTGGTATATAGATACTCACCAAGTTTGCACAAATTTGATCTCTATAGGGAATATTTTACAGTGTGTTGTAAAGTGACATTAAGAGGCATTCTGTGGATACGTCCCATAAAAATATTTTACTGAAGCACGACACCTTACTCCCATTTATGGGCGGCCTAATATGCGGTTGACCGCAAAGCTTTTAACTGTCTCAGCGTTGTTCCTACCAAACACAAATTCAGAAAAGGTCAATGCCAAATAAAATCATTAAAACAATTTTATTGATAAACGAAGTTACCTAAATTAAATATTCAAGAGAAAGTTGGCTAGATGGGGGTTTTGAGCGGCAGCCATTACTGGGCTCGCCATTGGGCGGCGTCTTGATACTCTTTAAGAGTCATCTCTTATTTAAAGAGTGTTCCATTTCACTGTCCCCTCGCCCACTCGTCTAATGGCAAATAGATATATAGTGCAACTAATGTCTTAATGTTTCATAAGTGCTTGAAAAACTTTATATGAAATAAAAACCTTTTTATTTTGATTTTGGATCATCATAATATGATGATGATGATCTTCAAATATTATTTCATATAAACTTTCTCACGATGTTTTCATTTACCGTTTGAGCATGTGATAAATACGTACATACATAACTTTCGAAAAGTCAGTGGTGCGTGCCCGGGTTTGAACTCGAATCCTTTGTCACGTCAGTCCACTGGTCACACCACTAGGCTACCACAGCTTGATTTTGAATAGTTTTACGGAAAGAAGTTGTGTTATAATTACATGGCTATATTTATCTAAATGGGGTCGAATATTTTATCATTGTTTAATTTGGACAGACATATAACTCACTCAAACACCAACTTCCTAATAGCATCGCAGAATATCATATTCATTTGAATAACTAGATAAAAATTAAGTATTATAATAAATAAAAAATATGAAGATAGGTTGTTAGAACTGGGTTACATTAGCCACAGGGCTAAACACATCACGTTAAATACTTACTAAAGATAACAAGGATAGCTGAAACATATCCGTTCTAAGTCGAATGTCGTAAAGGATAAGCCTGTTAGAATTACAGGAGACAGACTACACCTGGATTCACAAACGAAACTGGAGCAGCGGCCGTTGGGTCTACTCTACTAGACCGATATCGCATTCATACATATTATATTATTATTCGAACAATAAAATAAACTCTCTTCTCATCTTATAGGTAAGTTTGCTGAACTCCTACAAAATTCATGTCAAACCCATTACAGCTACTTGACGAATTACCAATATTGGTTTTACTAAGTTTTCACTATTGGCATTTCAGTGTCAGTGGTTATTCTGAGAATGAATTAATTTATATAAATTGTGTTCCAGGGAATTGTGCTTCCGATAAAAATATCGATTTACCTAAGTTCATTGAAATGCTAACAATGCAGTCATTCAATTCCACTCTGTTACTATGCTTTTATTAGTTCGCTCTCTTGTAGTCAGTTCAGGTGGAATTTGGTAATTGATTTTAAAGTAACTTCTTATAAACTAGAGATTTGAAGAGTGAAAAATGCAAGAGAAGATTGCTTTTGATAAATTTTTAGATTGTTTTCAAAATATGTACCTACAATGAAATATCTATTCATTATATTTATACTTGTTTTGGGTTCCATACTTCAGATCGGAACCATAAAAGGATCATCATGATATCGTCGTTAGCTCGGAACTAGATGGCGCTGTGTCCATAAATATTTATTTATAATTAAGAGCAGTAAAAAACAGGATTCTACGGCAATGCAATAAAAAGTACAACAAAACCATTGATTTAATCTTTAAAATAAATCAATGCACAAAGCCTATCACATAAAAAACTATTTATTGATTGGAGATTACGTACTCACATTTGCAGCTGAATAGGAGAGTCGTTTTGAGGGATCGTATCTATCAAGGGCGCGCTTTTTAATATACATACGTAAGTTTTCGTTACATTTTCTTTCAACAACTCAATTATTGCTCCACTAATGGGCATGAGTTTTTGAGGGAAAAATTAACTTCGTTAGGAAATTTATTTTTCATCGAGAAGAGAGGGAGTTAGAGAGTAGGCTCTCAGTGTACCAGGCCGACTCCCACTCAACCTTTTTTTGTAGTAGTTATGCCTCCGGTCTATTTTCTCCTTATTTAAAGAGTGCGTTTGTACGTCTACAAAAGCTTATTTAAAATACATATATGTAGGCACGCTAGGAAGTCGGCACCATCTCCCTTATTGCGATCAAGTAACGAGTATCTGGTTTTACGACTCTCGTCCTTGTCACAGGTGCATGCCTCTCTACTGGTTTATGTGCAAGTCACAAGACAATTCCATTAACAACACCGAGATGTTGATGTTCACAGAACAAGATAACGATATATTTATACTCTGGATCTGGATGGGAATCTGGCAGTGTACAGTTTTTTAGGATAGAATGAGGTTCGGTTATAATATTTAATTCAATTATATAAAATATAAACTCAATTATAATATTCATTTTGAACATAGGAAGTAACTGGAGTTCTGAGTACTTCTGTACACTTCAATAACAGTAAGTGAAAATTATCATTCTAGTAAAATATTGGGTTGTATTTATGGAAAAATATGACTATCATGCCGTCTTCAAACATAAACACCAAGGCTCCTCCAAGGCTGGAATTTGTGTGGTTTGCTTCGTGCAAGGACCTAACCGGCAACCCTTGGCGCACTTCCTCCATCGTGTTATCACTATGTTACTTTCTTAAAATTGAAAATAGCTTGTCTTAAATTGCGTGTTTCATCTTCAACCCTGTATGTGCTTTGCTTCGGCAAGACTAATCTCAAAACGTTCAAGTTTAGTAAATGTGTGAATTAATCTACTTGGTATAATATTTAAATTCACGATCAAGTAGGTCTTTTCAAGAACATATAAACTAGAAAGCCGCGCAGTAAATATGTAAAGTCGAACTACTGCTAAGTGCACTGGAGGTCTCGTTCAATATGTTCACGTAAATAAGTAATGCTCCTTTGCAAACATGTTCTTTACACTTATTTAACATTTATATTGATTATTGATTTTTCGGATCGCCTTCCCTCCGCCACAACACATTGTTCCTCTACCCTTTTTATCATAGAAAAATTAATATTTCTACAGATTTTTTATCCAAAAGCAATATTCGAGGGATCTCGCATATTGTTGGGAAAGTTGGAGAGCCCCAGTTTGTTACAGTTATTACGGACGTATCGTTATTTCCTTTATTCAGACAGGCTCAAGTTATTTTGTTCAAAATGTATTGTTGTGGGAGTTCTTTTTTATTGTTATGTTTAAATCTGGTGAGCAGTTGCTGTAAAACGAGAGATATAAATAATATTATATTCTTCATTATAATAGTCCGACATCATCGTCATATTTGTTACATGTATTATAAATTTATGGCCCAGTACAGATTGAGGAACTAGCGAAGTCATGATGTGCCATTAACAGAACGCACAACCAGTTCCTCTAAACGAAGGGAACCCGGCCGTATGTTACAGCCTAAAAAGCGCTAACATTACTTTTTTACACGTGCAAGTAATAACGTTTACTTTAATAAAAATATGTCATCCCTTTTCACCCATTTAGTATGAATTTGGGAAAATCCCTAACGTCATGAAATGTGCTCGTTTCCTAAAGTTTATTTTTGGAGGTCTGGGAACATAGACCATCCTATATTACAGATTGTGCGCAATAACATATTAATTTTCATGTGAGCCATAGTTCACATGAACACACACATGTTCACATGATAATACGTCTGCAGTAGATTAATATTGATGTATTATCACATAGCAGTATCAAAATTTCGTTGAAAACAGGAATATCTAATGGAACATTAATGGTTGAAAGCACGATTGATTTTGGTTGAACAACAGTTGGCCGACAATTGAACAATGACTACATATGACCATTAATGATGTGGCTCGATTATTTGGGCGTTGTCACACTGTAGAACCGTGTAGGAGGAGCAATCGTCTGTCAGAGCGAGACTACAAACAGAATAGTATATATAATTATATCGTCACAACACTCATGGAATTGGCATGTGTTTGACGTAGCTATTGTTTGCGGTAGACATTCGTTATATCTTAGTTATATATTGTCTTAAAATACTCTCCACCAAAAATCAACTACGAGCCGTGATATTATCACTTTTACTCAGAGGACGAATTTTTTTCCGTATCACATCTTCAATGGTATTACTTGAATATGATAAAATTAAAGTGTGTATAGCGTCGTTTGAATATTAGCTCGTGGCGCCTCGACTAGTGAGACGCTATTGCTATTTAACGGTTCCAATATTTAACATCACCATATTGCGTACCTACTCTTCTAGAAATTAAAAGTTTATTTGTTTTAGTTTCTAGTTAACTTAGTGACCTGATTTATTTGTACTTGAGTAAAACTGCTATACTGGGATCACCCCAGTATAGCAGTTTATGTTACTACCCGGTATTTGTTACTGATTGCGTTCTTTACATAATAGTAAGCAGTGATTGTTCTACAAGTGTTTGTAAATAATGTATAATAATATTCAGTAAACTTATTTTTATGAAAGAATAAGCCAACCATTTATTTAGCTCATTCATAATTAATCTGACTGCTATTAATTTTAGCTATTGGGTATGACATGATGGGTTCAGTAAGAAGTTTGCTAATACGCTTTTGATAAGCCGACGGGTATCTCTTAACTTGATAATTTAATAGACTCTCACAGTTCAGTTAATTTGACACTTCTCTTTACTCACCGGTTAAACATCTATTTCACAATGTCACTGTACTAAATTAACTTTAATTATATGAACATGAAGACAATATATAGTCAGATAAAATAAGGAACACTTACTTTTTTCATCACCTCCACTGCTGGATATAGTTCCTCCCCAAGTCACGACTCAACTTCACAATTCCAGCGATCTCTACGAAGTCTTTGGTCCACCTTGTTGGTGGACATAATCCAGTACATACTTACGGTAGTAAGATATTTTTCAGGAATTTTTAAATTAATTTATGATGTAGTTTCGTCTAATTCTGCACGATAAGTTATTTTAGTCTCGTAATGTACCTACCTATTATAATATTAAAAAAAAAACTTTCAGAAAGTCTAATCACCGTTATCAGAGGTTTTAATCAAATTCTGTAACTACCGAAAGTTTCAAAATAATGACAGTGTTTGGTAGAGTAAACTGTCGGGCATAGCCCAGTTAGGGTGCCCGTCGGATTAACTTCTTACCAGACTTCAGTTTAAGTACCGACCCGATTTTAAACCTGTATTTAAACTTCGATATAGTATAATTAAAAGTTTATGAAAACTTATTTTCGCAAAAGAGTATAGGTATGTGAAATATTAGTTATATTTTAAACATTTTTTTAACTTTTTATTTGAATTAAATTTTGAATGAATACAAGAAGAAATCTGTAGCAAGAAATAAATAAACATAAATTCTATACGGGCATTTGTTTTTAAAACTTTCAAGTCATAATAAAGTATTGTAAAAATAGAATATTATTTCAACTCAAACTTAATAGAACTGAATATTATACTATTATTAGTGTTGTTCTCAATAAATCGTTTAGTGTATATACATACGCGCGGCCATGCCCGCACGTTATAATGAACAGTCTTGGCGGAACAGTCTCTGCCATAATCACCAGGCTTAGCGACGGTATTGATGACGTAACTTCCACACACTGCCGCTGGTGGCGCTGGTGTTGTGCAATAACTTACAAGTCTTTTGAAGTTCTCACGGAACTGCAGGGCCCGGAACTGTTATACACAGCACGGTTCCATTGAATTTTTAACAGCATTGTAAATAAAAAACCATAGGGTCTCTTTGTGAAATAAAAATCTTTTTGTCATAATCTTCAATTATTATGATAATTAGCTTGAGCAGGGTAGCTAATAACTCATAAAACTCGCTTCTGATAAAATCTTGTGTCCACGAAATGTAAATTTGTGGCAATATATTAAGTCGAAATAAGTCAATATTTCCGCAATTTAAATATTTGTAATATATTTTAAAAGCTGTGCCTATATTACACATTGAAATTACGTTTCACAAAATAAAAGCCACTAAAAAACTATAAAATATTTATAAAATTAAAATTAGTTTTATTTCTTGTGGTTTAGTAAGTAATTTGACATAATGATTTTTAATATGATGTTAGTGTATATAATAAACATATTGAACGTACGTAATAATGTGTGTGTGTATTACATCACGATATTGTAATATCCCAGCGTTTAAGCCCTTTCATGCCGTACGGAGGGAATGGCTCCTTGTGCGCTACGGGCGTATCGTAGCTGCGTAGACTTGTAGCACACTCGTAGCGCCCGCGTAGCACCTGCCACACTTACCGCAGATTACCGACCGCTTTCCCTTCTTAGCATAAAAAGTGGCATTTAGATCGTCTTTCCTACGTAACGTCGTGAATTTTCTCACAATGTTTACGATGATATAGAAAATTACGTAGAAAGCTTTAACACATTTTTTTCATGTTGTACCAAAAATATTTCATGAGTATTATAGTAAATATTGTTCGTGTCGATTTCTTTTGTATCCGTACAAATATTTTGCAATGTAACTGCTCCGAAGACTAATATCGTTTGCTTGTCGTCGTATTGAGGGAACTCGAGCCAACTTAATTACGGGCTTCCTTTGAGGAGCCCCGGCGTACAGTGCACAAACGTCGAAAAAGTAAAAAACAATATTGTATTGCGGGATTAACTCAATCAGGGTATCAAAATTGTTGGAAATCTGAATCTTTGACCTTTGAGATTTTTATCGAACAGATAAAATTCTGTAATAGATAACGATACTGTCGTATTAAATGGTACCCCGAGGAAATCGCTTTAACTTGAGTCTGTCATATCCTTCACAGTTGGAGATAGCATTTCTAATAATGATCGCTATTACAACTTAGACTGAGACTTGTCATCAATTTCATCTAGTATGGAGGTTTATAATGTTGAAGAAACATAATTACTCCTATATATGTAGTTACTAGGGCGCTTTCCGAAATACAAGATTATCTGCGCTGTAATAAATTGTAACATTTTCAATTAAAGTTAGGTGGTTCTGCCAAATAAATGATGAACCAGAACATAGCTATTACACGTTCAAACTTCATACATATTATTAGATGTATGTAATTACTCCACTCACTGCGTTAGGATAATACTTACAAACGTAAATCCTTAATTACTCCGCACTCCACATTCCAAAACGTTGATTAAAATCTAGAGGCTTAACTAACGCGCAAACCTTTTGTGTGCCTTCGTATGTTATAATAACAGGTAGGTATATATTCAAAATAGGATGCGAGTAAGAAATATGCGGGGACATGAAATCAACGGCGTGGACCCCTGACCAGGGAAGGCTCACGTGGCGCTAACGACACGCCACTCCCGCACTCTCCACCCGACCGCCCGTCCATATTCCTCTAACATTTTATTATCTCCCTACATTCAAAGCTTATGTCCTTACAGTATACTGTTAAAGGTTTCCATCTGCCAATTTCTTTATACATAAAATTTTCGAATAAAATCGAGCAACATAATCTCTTAAAAGAGGAATTTCAATTCAGAGTTCTATTTATGCGTGCGACTGTTTATTTTTAGCAGACACGAGGAATACGGAGATATACTAGATTTTTTCACTTACGACATTCAGGTACATTAATTTTGATGTGTTGTACTTGTCTAAATGTTTGCTTTTCGTTGTATTTAATACGTTGAATCGTGTGACACCCTTGATGGCAAATCCGCTTATGTACAAAGATGGGCAAATGAAACGATGTCAGGACCCTCGGCGCTATCAATCATATTATTCTGTGACACAGTATTTTTTGGCGTTTGTATTTTATATGTACAGTGTGTGACGTAGGTGTGATTTTAATGTGTGTATACAGAAGTCCTTTGTTAATCCCGTAATAGTATTAATAGCTATTTACGTTTCAATCCGCCACAGTGAAATAAATGATAAGTACAAACCCATTTACAAATAAATAATTAAATTTGGCAATACGTGGAAATTGGAGGCAAAAAGTTTATTTAGCGATATGTTGTCGTGTTCGACCTGAATATCTGATCTTTGAGTCAGAACCTCAACAGATGCCTTTACAAATAATCTTCGTCAAGTTTAAGCTGGCCAGCTAACAATAATTTCAACACCAATTACAACTTCGTAACAAACATTCATTTTTGGTAATTTCGTTTGTGTTCAGAACTAGATTTAGCAAATCTTTGGCTTAAATAAATCTGAGAAATGTAGACTAGAATATTTTCAATTTAAAAATATTAAGCATAATATGAAGTTTATAAAAACTATTTATTTGCCGTTTTGAAAAGCCTTTTAGGTGTATGTAGCCCGCATCGTCCTGACTTTAAATATCAAAACCAGCTCATTACCTCTTTGGCTAAACGAAACTTCTTTATATCATTTTGGCTGAATAATAGCCAGAGATAAAGAAAATTATCCTCATAATTTTTGATGTCAACATTTTGACAACTTGGTACCTATAACGTAAGGTTTGAATAAAATGAAGTGAAAAATATGCTGAAATTCATCTCCATTTAGCGACTTCATCCTTTGATACTGATAAATCACGTACCGTCCCTAGCTCAAAATATATTTTGAGAAATTATTTTTTGAATTCTGACTAAAGATAATGGTGTAAATGTTCAAAGAAAACGTAATGGTCGTTTGCAGTCATATCACGTAGCGCAAACAAAAATCGGGTTTATCTCAACGGACACCTCACCATTAATCTTCGTACCTACTCGGTGATTGTTCCTTATTCAAATTTTACGAGCAGGTGCATTCAGTCGGCGAGTGAACACTGAACATACTGCAATATTTATCTCATCTAAGTGACATAAGAAAAGTTCTACTCAAAAACTCGGCGTTGGTTATTTATTATAAGCCCCAAAAGCAATTATTTTTTGTTTCAACCGTGCGATTTTTGAGTATGAGTGAAAGGGTGAGGATTATGATGGATGTGGATAGAATGATGTCATGAGCTTAGCACGTGACGTCATTTCAAGAATTAGAATTTCCTTTTAGGGCTCGGGCTGTCCATTAATTTATAACCGAATAATATGCCAATGTACATACGAAAAAGTCTTAGTAATAATACCTAACTTCTTCTTGTGATTTTATATTTAATAAAACTGGATTTGTTTATTTATACACCTAGAGGTTTCAAAACTGGCAAACAATAGATTTTCTCTCTGGTCTATTTAAAGCTGCTTGAATTGTTAAAATAAATTGGTGTTAGTACATACACGTGTGTCGCATGTCAAGGAATATGTATTCTGAATTTGTTATAATTATGTTGTGTACACCAGCTCCGGTTAATAGGCAGGTAAAGCTCACTCATGTAAAGTTTTCAGGTATTGTACGTACCTGTAAATTGTGTAACGTGAAATTATTTAGTGAAGATAGAGTGTCGCCTGAGTGCTTGCTACTTACCTTCAAGTGATTAATGGTGTAGTGACGTGTCGTTCACCCGAACAGACTCGCCGCGCCGTGCTTCATTATAGACGTGCTACAGTGAGCTCAACTGATGAAAAATAAGTACGCTTGAGTTCTTAAAACATTCTGAGCATTATTGAAAAATTAGAATAATATTTGATATTAATTTGAATATAATATAATACTTAACTTAGAAAATTAATTCAATCTGTTATTTTATTTAATTATATGCACTATAAGTCGAAATTGAATAGATTTGTATGTATGTTATATAAATATTACGAGTGTTTTATTTATTTGTTTTTTTGTTTTAAGTAGAGATCATACATTGTATAATTATAAAAAAAACATGAGACATAAAAGTTCATTAAACTTATTAGCATAGGTGAGCATAGCTAGGGAGAGATTTCTAGCTGCGGAGAATTAAGTATTACCGAGTATATTTTATACCTAAATATTAAATTACTCTTGCGGTAGAGAATTCCCGGAACATTGCTCATTTATGAGCCTCCAAGATAAATGTGTACGTGTGACTATTATATGGCCTTGTGGTAGGGTGTCCATTAAATGGCCACACACAGTTTTGTTTTTGAATGTAATAAAAAAATGAATTCATCAAAGCGGGTTCACGTTTTTCTTCCCGGGAAAGACTATTATCATAATTCAAATCAGGTTGTTTTCTGTGGAGCGTTGCACACAACTCATTCAGCGACAGGCGAGCCCCGGCCACGGTGTGACGTAGGCCTCTACTAAATTCCCTTAGCTTCCAACTTTGCGGTAAAATTTACGACAATCTTCCTTTTTCTATATTTCATTAAAAGTTTTTAAGTCTGAGGATTATTCTTCTCATTCCTTGAATAATACTTGTCGTAAATTTCAATATTCAAAATGAATCGTATTACTTTTGGCTGCAGTAATTGGTATCTGATGTTTAAGAACAATATTAAAAGTGTCGACCGTCTTTTAATTAAGTCCACTGAGTGGCCCACGGACGCTTGCGATCGAAGTTCCTTCTTTAATTTTTGTGACAGATAATTAAATGTCCGTCACAAGGACTGTTTGTATTTGTCAACCTTTTTTCAAATGTAACAATAAAATACAGATAAAAGTTAGACAAACGTAATGTCCAACAAAGCGGATCAATTCCATATCTCTTAATATATCCCTCGCGATACACGATGACAAATCTGAATTTCAAATGTTGTTTGACGACGGGCTAATGGTGAGTCGCTTTAAAAACATCGGCTTATCCTACAAACTCGATCGTATATTCTCCTTTAACGGATTGAGAATGCTGCGATTGTTGTATAAAAAATATGGTCATAATATGCGAAAGTTTCGATTTGTTGGTGGTAATGTTTCCCTGGGAATACCCGGCCATAAAGTGGGTCGTGGCGCCAAGCCTCCGAACTTACGAGCCTTAAAATTTAACAAGTCCCTAAAATCCAGTTTATTGCACGCACTTTACCCAATTTATTTACATTTTATTTCAAATTTGCCAAAGCTTTCAGCAAATGCCTTCTTAATACAACATTCGCACATTTATTTCGTAATAAATAAAATACTCGTTATCAAATATCACATGTGTTAACAATAAAATTAGCCTCTTATTTATTAGTTGTTATGTCCTCAAACGGAATGAAAAAAATATTTAGGAAAATATTGTTAAATAAAATCAAAACCTAGATAGTATTTACGTCTCAATGAATCTTAAAATATTAATTGAACTTGCTGGAGGCGATGAAAGAACGAATTAATCAATAAGAAATTAATAAGATCTTTTTAATTGGGAAAGTCAATCCGATAAATAAAAAAGAAATACTTTTTGAGCTCGTAATTGTCATTTTAAGAATTCGAACGAATGAAACTCCGAGGGACTTGATAAGCTTCGGGTCACGAATTCTTTACCCGTATGAACCTTTATTATAAGTGCTTTAATTTTGGTGTGTTTGATCTTATTGTAATAGTCGTTTTTTTTTCTATAACATACATAATAGAAAAACAATGCGAAACGCTGTTGTAGAAGTTTATTTTAGTCTTTTACATCTTCTTCACTTTCTCTTTTTGTCAATTTACCTTTGACAGTTTGTAGGCCTGTAAGTTTTGCGACATAACCTACTAATATTCACAGATGAACTTGCCTTCTCTTTGTTACTTGACAAGCTCCATGCACTTCGAACCACTCATAAAAATATAACAGCAATTTTGCGCAATTTCCTACTGTTTAGTCCATAAATAATAAAATAATGGTTGGTCCGTTGGTCGCGTGGGGTTGGTACCTACACAGAAACGGGACAGTGTCGAGGAGGCAGCTTAATTGATGCTCATCCTGTATTCAAGGGTACGCTGCCACAAGTGAATGTATTTAAATAAACTAAACTCAGCTTCCGTCTGGAAGCTGAGTTTCTCTTTTGCAAATATTTTTTGCTTTTGGTACTTATTTGTTCTTTTTATATTTATTTAAAAATGCTACCTACAGCGGGAGTAGCGGTTGAGTTAGAAGTTTTTTATATTATACTACCCATTTTACGATTGTTCTCTTTTAGTCGGCTTCTGGCTTACAGAAGACCATCGCGGCAATTATTATGAATCTATATAATCATAAAAATGTATAGTATTTATAGTGATTTATTTATTATTCATATTTCTCCCGTTAGAGGTTCAATTTTCTGAGGAGGTATTTTCATCGAGTTATTAAATTTCATTATTTTTACTTAAAAAATGACGGACTCCTCTCATTAACTTTTATCCCCTATAGAGGGAAGGAGGTGGTAGTCCCTCCATCGGAAAAGGATCCTCCGACCAGGCGAGGTGTTGTGCCTGGCGGGCTACTGCCCAACGGTTGATGTTGGGTGGTTGTATATATACAATCTCGCGTGCAAATGTCACTTGCGCGATGTAGGATTAGTAGTTCGAATGTAGCTTCAGAGTCAATAAACAAATTTATTATTATATTATTATTATTATATCGCTACACCCCTATTTCACTCTTTGAGAGGGTACATTTTTAGAATACCTGAATTACGTGATTATTTATTTCTAACCAAAACCTTGTATATAATAATAATATTTATACAGTAAAAACATTATTCTGCTAAGTTACATATAAACAAGTTCATGGAAAGTATAAATAAGTTACAAAATAATACACGTGCCTGAACTAGGTAATCCTGTGTTTCAGGCGAAAAGAGCATATGAAGCATATCTCTAACTTTGAAAATAACAGATTTCGGATAAGCCAAGCTAAGAGGAAGTACATGAATTAGGGAACAGTATTGGAATGTATAGGTATTACAAACACAAAAAAAACACCGGCGCGCCTGTATGATAAGATTTAAGAATATGGACGATGATGATTTATTTACCCAAGGCGTTTTATAGTTTTTACCGATCTACATGAGAAAAAGATGCGTGTGTATGTATGTATTTACTCGTACATAGATATACATGCAAGGATTTAATTCTGCATTGATAGAATCCTCTTGAGTCTTCTGCACATACGAATTAAATGCTGTGCCGCTGGCTTTCTACAGTTGACATAATATTGCTGGCACACAATCCACAGTGCCCTCATTCGTGTGTTTTGAATTTGATCAATAAATAGACGTCGTCGCCGACCGCATCAATTTAGCTTTAATGCGATTATTCGGACAGTACAGTGACTAGCCTAATGGATATTGATATTGTACGCGCCGCCCAGGTAGTTTGTGTTATAACTGCATATTTGTATAAATATTTTAGCTTTCAACAAAGGGGAGGCTATTGTATCCTGTATCTTATTTTTATACCTAATATACTGTACAAGAATCATAACCTTATCTAATTTAAGTTATTTTTTAAAAGTTAATGTTAATTTAAGTGAATATAGTTCGACCTAACTATTAGTTGTTACCGAACGTCATGAAAAGCTTTATTTATTTAATTTTAAACTGTTCGGCAATAGATACAAATTGGTTTCACGGTCTGCGAATACAAACGGAAAAGTAATTTCAGTTAATGATTTGACACTTTTACGGTGTTTCCGGTTTGTAATAGGGCTGTGCGTGTGTGTCTGCGCTTTATTAGCGATTAGGGGCCGCTTTTATTACTAATAGCCCTTTAAGCAATTAACCTAAAGTCTCCCCTATCTACATAGGTATAAGTGCGTCCCGTTCTCATTGAGAATACAGACTAAAAGGGAAATGAGTAATTAGTAAATTGTTTAATCGATAACGGAAAGGTGAAAATTTTAAATGTGGGTACTACGACTTACTTCGAATGTAATTGTTCATTATCATTTGCTAATTAGCTTTTACTGTAAAACGTGACCCTCGTTAATAGTAGCTACGACGGTTTTATATAATTATCATAATCACAGGAACACTTCTAACATAATCTCAGATATAAAAATTAAAATCTACGTACCTAGTCACTTTATTTATAATTGAAGTAAGACACTCATGAATGCTGGCAATTTTGAAACAAAAGGTTGTTGAGACATCAATTTACTTTTATTTTTGCAGGGGCCGTTAACTCGAAATAATGTAGTGAATAACCAATCAACACTCATACGCTTCATGTAGTTGACAGTTTACATGTATTCAAGCTTAGTTAATTCCCCTGTCCTTGTTAGGATAAATGATGATAGCCAGACGCTGGCTACTTAGTGTTGCCCTTGACCCCAGTGAAATAAGATGAACTCCTGATGAAACCAAAGTATTTGAATAATAGATATTACCGGCGTCGGCAACCTCCTTCGGTACAATTAATAATTTGGCGATGGCTTGCATATTTAATTATCATCATTACGGTTTCATTCGCATTATCGTCTGGTTATTATAACGTTGATTAACAACTGAATTTGTCGATACTTGTTAGCTTATGAAATATTTCAATGCTCAGTATTGTTTTATTAACTATATACTGACTTTGTGTCGATTCGGTATTGCAAGACAAGACAAACCTCTTTTTTACCCCCGACGCAAAAACGACGGGGTTTTATAAATTTGACTTGTCTCTCTGTGTGTGTGTCGTAGCTCCCGAACGGATGAGCCGATTTTGATTTTGATTTTTTTGATAGGTTAGTTGGGAGTGTTGTTAGCCTTGTTTGATGAAAATCGGTACAAGATAGCCGCCACAAAATGTGTCGAGGTTTTTTTACCTGGCTAAGTAAAAGTAAGGGTTATTTTTAGCAGATGTTGATGTGTGTGTTAACGTATTAATATATTCGTTTTCATATATTTTTCGTTCTGATAATTTCCTGCTGGGAGATTTTGCTCACGTTCCAGTTTCATATATCTATCATATCGTCACTCTACACTCAGTCATGCTACACAGCGTAAATGCCATTGCCAGTATAAAAGTATATTCATTCTATATCACGCACGTACGCACAATGTATGTATAACGTATCGGTAGATCATCATACACGTGGACTAGTTTTATACTGCTGTAAAATGTGGAGTATAAATTCACCCGTATATATTCAGCATGGTCATTGGTAATTTCGTGATTCGAAGAAATACGTGGATTTGTCAAGTATGTAAGTAGGTACATAGCGTATTGAGAACTGTGGTACTTTGGCAGATTAATAGTTAGCCTGTATGACCGTTGGCAATGAGTTAGTTATTCGTTTATATATTATCCCGTGTATTAATTTTTTATCTAATATACAAAAGTCTCTTAAATAACAGTTAAAATATAATTTAGGGTCTTTCACTCGCTTGCTAAGTAAAAGAAGAGATACAATTAAGACAATTGTATTTGGCCAAAACACATACATTTTTGTAAACATCCTATATGACAGCCATATTGCGCTTAAAAAAATCATACTACAAAATGTTTTATATCTTATTCATAATAAAAAAATCCTACTAGTATAAAGGCCTTGATTGTTACTATGTAACTGTGTATACATATATGTATTCTTAGTCAACAAACCCGTACAAAAGGAACGAAATGCCTATTTATTTGCCTCGCTCCACTTTTAGGCAAAAATATCTCGCTACACAGTTTTACAGTTACTAAGATTTTCTTGTACAAAACTCCAATAGTACTAGTACCCAGGTATCAAATGCAAGTCACTTACCTCTGCTCAACCAATAAGTAGTCCACTATATACTCGAGTACCTAAGTAGATAAATAATGCGCGCAGTATATAGAACAGTACTTAGTGAAGCAGAAGCGCGTATAATCTGCAGCGGAAACGACGTCTTTGTTACAGGAAAGCCGAGTCTTAAAGATTATGCTGAATTTCTGGCGATAAACCGACACGAGTATCACTCACTGAGCTTCAAGTTATATATCCTATCTACACATTTCTTTCACTTTGTTGAACAAGGAAAAAGCTTTCATTATTTGAATTCTTAATTTTAAATTAAGAAGTACGGATACGTTTTTTTTCGGCCACACTCAGTTTTTGTGCTTACGATTACATGAAAGTTGACTTTCTCCAAAGGAAAAAGCCCATTTTGTATGTTAATAGAACCTCAAACAGTTTCCGCACCTCCATTTCTTTTCTTCAAAATATTTTTTGCGACCTGCAGAAATGCCCGTCTTTTTTCGACACCTTTTAATTATATTGAAATAAAGTTTATTTGGCGGTGGCATACATCATGTCAAAGCCTTTTACCGTTTATTTATAGTCACGTCACGAAATGCGGTCGAGGCCGTTAGCTATGCACTATATGAAACAATACTACGCTACGACTCTCTGGGCCACGGAGCTGCGAAAATTCACTTCTATGTTTATAACAACTTCTGTTGCCATATTGTGCACTAATATTGTTGCTGACAACTTTGAAACAGAAACGGCGAGTTATATTGAGCACGTTTTAACTTTGTTAGCGTTGTTGTAATTTGTCTTTGGACTTGTGACGCAAAACGCGAAAAATCAACGAATCCCGAGTACTAATTACGTCACTTCCGTAGCTATTTCATCGGGCTCGAGTCGCATCACTGCCACTGGTGTGTTTCCCTCACGACACGTGACAAATCTGCGTCGTTCAAAGCTTTAATTTTGTCAAGTACTTTGAGATAACAGAGAGGTCGTTCTGCGGGCTTGTCGTCTCTTAATTGTGTTGTACATACGTACGAGGAAGCCGCCAGAGCCAAGCATCGTCACAGTTTGACTCCATTGAGGGGTACAAGAGGCCGTTCTCCCCCTCTCCACCCCACTCTATCCGACTGGCAAGCCTCTACTCGCAAACTAACAATGATTACACACGACTATACGACGCAACTTATGTTTTAACAAATTACGCCACCTTTATCCAACTTAATACGAACTAGTGACTCCCTCAGGAATTGCTTTCAGAGTAGAAAGATGTGGATGTAGACTTTTCTTATGTTATAGACTACGTATATATTTATTGTGTTCAATAGGAGATAAGGTAATAGAATTGATATGATCTATCAACAAAAATTTAAAAAAAAATCCAATACTAACTTTTTTTATAATTTTAGCACTATAACGTCCTTAGGCTATCTGAAAGCACCTGTAGGATTTATTTAATCGGATAAGCCCTAATTTGAGAATCTGTAACAATCACGAAAAACCCTTTATAGTATTGCTACTTAAGAAAATATTATACCTTTCGAAACTCGAGTTTCGCGTTAAAAGTTACACCAAGACTTTGAGGCTAGAAATAATGAATGGTGTAGGCCCTGCCTCTGTAGGTTAAAGCCAAAGAGTTGTTTCTTTGACGTAACTTAAGTAAAGTTTCGCTGAAAAAGAATATGCTTCTGGTTTAAATTTCTTTCAATTTTCAGGGTTCCGCTTTGAAGGAGGAATATATAAGTACGCTGAAAATCTACCACGCAACGTGAATGTTTAATTTAATTTAAACATCTCTTAAATGTTTGAGAATTTCCTTTTAGAGTTCTTTAAATATTAATGAAAAATCATAAAATCGCAGCATTTGAAATTTAAATGGCATGTTTGAGTAAGATGTAATTGTAATTCTCCATATTTCATTAGGAGGGGTGTAGCTAGCACATTTAAATGTGTATATACATATGTTGTATAAGTATTGTATGTGATTATTGATGTATGAAATATTATACACGATTGTATGAAAGTCTATGCCATCCGGCGATGTAACCCTCAATAGGTTATATCGCCGGAACTCTAAGGAAACAACTTACGTTGGATGACGTTATCAGCTTACACTTTACAAGGAGATCCTTTCGCCCATATAGTAAATTAAGTTTCTTCGTCGCTTTTTATAAAGGCTTTTGCCTCACAGTAAGATTGTATTACATACATACCATCACTAACACGCCTGTATCCCTGAAAGGTAAGGCTGAAGTGAACCTTTACATTTCCCATACACATAAAAGTGGATGGTTATGCTTGTTGGACCTGGTATTCGAATTTAGGATGTTACGATCGACATCAGGTGTTTTAATCACCATTTTGTTACTAGCAATAGTTACAGTATTCATGCTCTTAAAACCGGATAGACACTACATAACATATTCATGATATCAAGGACTCCTACTTTATTGAAATTGTTCATTGATGATTCGAAACAATCTACCACATTTGCTGATGTATTCTTTACAACCGAAATTTTGCATATTTTTCATATGTACGATTAAGAGGAAAAAAAACGCACTAAAGTAACTAGCTACTAACTAACTACATTTACAGACAAATAATATAGCTTTAGCAAGAAATCAGTGATAGATGGACGGTACGCTCTCTGATACTACGTATATACCTACTGACTTTAATACCGCACTCTAACATCATCTTTTCCTACTACATAACTTGCGGTCGTTTCTAGTCTGTCGATGCGTTGGATATAGTGTTTTACAACGTGACCGCCATCAGACCTCGGCAACCCGATTACATGGTAATACCGATATTATATTTATATCTTGACGTTTTATATATTTATATTAGTATATATATTTTGAGAGGTAGGGCATAGCGAGATTCCTCGCTCAAATTGAGCTGCCCGATTGGGGAAGTACCTCCGCCCACAGAAGACTACAGTGAATCAACAATAGTTGTATTTCTGTGAATATATAATTATTCTGTTTATTTGCATGTACTCACTGAGCTCTTAAACGACTGAATCGATTTTGTATGTGTTTGAGTGGATTGGACTATCCAAGGATTAGATGCACAATTGAACCCGGTAGGTTCCGCTACCCCTCAACTACGTATAAACAAGTAGATTTTTTGTGTGACATATACCTAATATGAATAAATTAATTGTTTTCTGGTTTCGCCTACCAGGAACGGTTATCGGAGGTAGATCAACTGCTTAACGTGCTCTTCAAAGGAAAGGGTTGGATATTTTAAGAATGGGTGTCCATAGATAGCCGGGGCACTCACAAAATAACCTTGCTAATCGGTTAATTAGCGCGGTTATTACTTCGCTACAAGCGCTCCTAGTTCCTCATGCAAATTATAAGAGAAATCCATACAGATACCACATACTATAGTGTAGTATTACTAAACTTCGAGTGGAACTACTGTGTGTAGATCAACAAATATTTGTGCCGTGCGGGAATCATATGTCACCGTCAACCGCTCAATTTCAGCGTTTAATACCGTCGTGTTTCAATGTTTGCCTACAACAGCAGTCAGTGTAATTTTATGTTTGTTTAGTGTTACCAAATACTATATCATATCTGGTATATAATACCAAATATCAACAATGGGTAGGATAATAAATTAAAAATCTTATCATATTGCCTCCTTGGTCTAGTGGTCATAAAGTACGACTGCTTAGCAAGAGGTCTTGGGTGCGATTCTCGGGTTGAGCAAAGTATTATTGGAGGTTGAATTCGTGACCGGTTGGTGGCAATAGACACGCTCCCACATGGAACCTAAACATATCAGCGAAATGTGAGAGTACTACATTAGTACACCTCTGCCTAACCCTTCGGGGACGATAGCTGTGATGGTATATTATATTAGATGATGTTATTAATTACCCATCGTTTTAGTTCTCCTCAACCAATGCATGAAAGATTTGGTTCACGGTTATATAAAATTCTACAAACTCGTGTTATATAAATACTGAAATTAATTACTGCTGGATACTTTCACAACATTTAACTTTTACAAATTATTTCCAATCAAATAATTATTTCTCGGTTACCTACGTGGAGATAATTACCATGAAACATTAAATTGTTGCGCGCGCTGGTTTTAATATCATTCACGTATAATTTAAATGTTGGTCATGAAATTCTCAATTTATATGAAATCGGAGGATCATTGATCCTTACGCCACGTCATAAAATACGAGTGAGCTAATATTACTGAGTTTATTTTTAAGTTATTGTTATGTTATATTCTTCAGATGTTTCTTTATTGATATTCTTATTCTGCGTCGTCGCATTTCTATATTAAATCGTTTTACAAGAGGTGTGATCAATGACACGCAGTCCTTGATTATTTCAATATGTATGAGTAGCTTATATACATCATCCCAGATCGTTACAGTGCGATGGTGAAGTTTTTTATGATGTATAACAAAAACGTTTATTTTCATAAATTAGCGTGAAGGGGTGACAAACATACATCTTCACATTCAAACATACTTTCCTATTTATAATAAATAGTAGCAAAGTACCATTACGATCTCTACTCGAGAAAAAAAAATTAGACTATTCAACTCTTAAATACTGTTTTTGTTTCCGAAATTGCTTAACTAAAATCAGATAGAGCACTGAAATCCTCCTATCAAAATTCTGATTACTTATTAAAAAGTTTATCTAGCAATTTCGCTGTGTGGCAGGCACAGATATGTTACAATGTCGGTAACAATGTCGAGGCCCAACCGCTACATGTTTATCCCCGTTCCATTATATCAGTAATAGAAATAAGCCGGGTCTACACTGGCCGGTGCCCCACCTCGCACCTACCTGAATTTAATAAAGACACGAACGTTGTTACTGTTGTGTAATAGCCTCAAAACCCATTGACGGTACAAGACAATATTATTAAGTTTAAATGGGTTTGAAGACAGATTTTTTGGGTACTACATTTTCCTCTAATCTTTTAATGCTTACCGTTAAGTATTTGCTTTGACGATGAAGTCGAAGGTCTTGGGTTCAAACCTAAGGCTAACCACTGATTTTTCGAAGTTCATGTTTAATGGTGAAGACGTCGTGAAGAAACTTGTATGCCTGACAGATATTCTCGATGACGTGTGAACTTTGCTAGTGAACTAATCCACACTTGGACTATATAGGCTTATCCATCTCAAATGGTAGAAGACCCGTGTCCATGCAGCAGTAGTGGTAGTAAATGAGTTGATGATGTTAAGTATTTCACCGACAGCCTCATTGGTCTGGTGGTTATTAGCATGGGTGAGTTTTACTCCGAGGTAACGTAGTGTTACATGATGCTCATTTAATGTCTACCTGCCTAACAGTTCGTTATATAATGGTTTGTAACACAATACTTTATCGCTATATACTGCTACGGAATACAAAAGTTTTCATGATCCGTATTTGATTCTGCTACATCCTTAAGCGATCTGAGAACTGAAAATTCATTAGACATGCAAGATTGGTTACGGTATTATGCACAGGTACATATTTAAGCGTGCCCATAGATATTTTTATAATGAATAAGAAAGTATGTAAATACATTATTACATAAAAATACATAGACTCCTAAGAGACCCTAATCAGAGACTTTTCCCCCCCAAAATCAAAGGCTGGCTAAGTCAAATAACAAATACTATTCACTTGACATGCACGTTATAACGCTACGCTATTCTCCCTACACTAACGTTCCTCTGTCACATTAGCAATAATGTGTCTGTAATGTTATTTGTTTTAATAACAGCGATCTCAGTTGAACGAACCTGAAGTTATGGCGTGCATTTCGCTATAAGCGGTTTACATACGTACAGACAAAAACATCCAAATTATTATATCACGGGTTTTATTTCAGTTTTAACTACAATATATTCGTTTATACAATTCATGTTTGCTGGAGGAATTAATAAAAAACGAAATGCACTTCGTAGATAATAAAATAAAACTATTTTATATACTCAATGTTTTTATTAATTTTAATCCGGGATGGTTCGATTTTACGAAAAGTAAATGCAAGAACCTTTCTGCAATTATTTAAAATCTACTTATTTTCGAACTCTAGAAGTACGTACGTAACAAACCTTTTTGTAGGGTTTCGAAAAGTTGTTAAACAAAAACTTCACATCACGTCATAGGTATGTGCGTCATTGGTATGGCCTTATTTCACATTGATATACTTACCCAGTCATTATGAGTCAGTCAATAGTTCGCTCATCCTGCGCTGTGCAGCCGATTCTTTTGACTTAATTACCTATGTCGGCTTTGCAACAATCTTAATAAACTTAGTCATAATCTCAGAAATACCGGTCATTAATGTTTATTAACTTTTAAAATAGGATAAAATTCGCGTGTATATATCACCGAAAGGTCCATTAGGTAAGTGTACTGGAAATCTCACGTTTGGCCTTTTATTGCATACTTTAATTCAGGAAACTCATAAACAGACTCGCTTATTAATTGGTTTCCCAAAAAATATACATCATCATGAGTAATACGAGTTTTTACGAGTATCATGTATAAAGCCGCAGGGCGAACGTTGTTCCGGTATATTTTTGGATAGCTTTAAAATTTAATTTCCTCTGGGGTCGGGTCGGATGTTAGGCATCACAGGAGCGCCGACAAATTAATGTTAAAACAGAGATATTTTGAGTGAGGCCGTGGGATCTGTCAGTGAAGTTAATGTGATGCGTGGTGTCGTATCGTGGGATTGTGTCGGCGTTCGGCGCGGGTTCGGGCAGCGATGCGCTAACGTGTGACGCGCGGATTACCGACGGATTCGATTTAATTAACTTGTTACACTCGCGCCAGATATGTACATTTTCCAGTACCTTGATTTGTTAATCAAACTTGAATTCAGAATTTAAGTTTATTGTTTAATGTTGAAAACATATATATTCCTAGCTGACCCAGCAAACGTTGTTTTGCCACGTTATAGGGGTTGATGGACAACCCTTATCACTATGGGGTATGAAAAATAGATGTTGGCCGATTCTCATAGATACCGGATAAGCACAAAAAAATTCATCAAAATCGGTCAAGCCGTTTCGGAGGAGTATGGCAACGAAAACTGTGACACGAGAATTTTATATATTAGATTATCTCGTGTCACGGTGTTTGTCGCTGAACTCCTTCGAAACGGCTGGGCAGATTATTGTGAAATTTTGTACCTATATTTGGTAGGTCTGAGAATCGGTCGTTTTCTTTTTCAATCAGTTTTTTTCTTTTTTTTGACAAAATATTTATTTTATGATTTGGCTTTAAAAAATACTTATAACCTTAAATTTTCACTCTTCTACCGCCAACCTCTATAATGTGGCAAAACAACGTTTGCTGGGTCAGCTAGTTATTTATATAATCTTTCGACTTTACTAGTACAATTTCTTATATGTATGTGCTTAAGTAATTTTGCGAACCGTAACGTAATTGTATATTATTTCGCTTTTGGTGAAAGAAATAATTAAGCAATAAATTAGGAAAGCGTTAGAATAATGTCATATCTTTTTAACGAAGTTTTAGGGTAGTTTAGTTGGACTTTATATATCTTAATTCACTCTCGCTTCCAACGAACTGCCTGCCATTTACTGTGACTTTTACTAAACACTAACTTACTCTGGTTCCTGAGTAGTAGGGACCTGAATTACTTAACATTTTTATTTTACCGCACTAGCTCATTAGGTAGGCACGACATAGATCAGCCGTGCGCACAGATCGTTAGATGAACCGGCAAAAAACGTGTTCATTGAGAAAAAGGTCAAGGACGATGAATAACGTAAAAAAATACTATTTTTTTTATTTCACGTAATCATTATAATAGAGGCACGGATTTTAAAAACCTATCAGTCCAATCCACTTTGCAATTTCGCAATGTTTTCCATACCATCAAAGGAGTTAAAATAAAGCAATTTTGATGGATTGAAACTTTTTATTCGGTTCGGGCGTGGCCAGTGCGAGACTGTGCACAAATGCCACTAGTATATATTTTTCCAAGTAAACGCAATATGAAAGGGTATACAAATATTTTTAAAGCGGTCGTGTTGTATTTTGATGTGGCTCGGCCCGGCGCGGCCTGGCGAGGGCGGGCGCGATATCGACGTGACGTCGTATCGTCGCCTCCACCACACACATACATGCCCATATCAACCGGATAAATTTACCAGTTTTTCCTTTATACCATTCACTGTCTCTATAAAAGTGTGAATAAATTTACAATTTATTTCGGCAACGCAATATTTTAAAAACTTCTTTGGTGTATGGTTTATTAAAGTTATATTAGTCTTAAGTAAGATTTTTTTTTGTTATTGCGACAGTTTTTTATTTTTCATGTTATGATATTTATATTTTCCCCCAAAATTCAAACCAAATATTTGATTGTAGTCTTAAATAAAAAAATATAATAAAGCTTTTGTTCTTTAACTATTTTTTTCTTAAAATCATTTATTTTCCATTATATTACAGAGACAAACAAGTATTTAAATCAACAATTTTTTAAAAACACTACAAAATATAAGCGGCATCACGTCGGCAAGTTAACGTTAAAAAAAATGCACATCGGTGCTTATAGGTATTATATATCTTATATATAAAATTCTCGTGTCACAATGTTCGTTCCCGTACTCCTCCGAAACGGCTTGCCCCCTAACTAACCCCTATACTGTGGCAAAACAACGTTTGCTGGGTCAGGTAGTCTTATTTAATACTAGCTGACCCAGCAAACGTTGTTTTGCCACATTATAGGGGTTGGTGGACAAACCTTATCACTAATGGGTATGAAAAATAGATGTTGGCCGATTCTCAGACCTACTCAATATGCTCAGAAAATTTCATGAGAATCGGTCAAGCCGTTTCGGAGGAGTACGGGAACGAACATTGTGACACGAGAATTTTATATATAAGACTAGCTGAGCCAGCAAACGTTGTTTTGCTACATTATGGGGGTTGGTGGACAACCCTTATCACTAAGGGGTATGAAAAATAGATGTTGGCCGATTCACAGACCTACTCAATATGCTCAGAAAATTTCATGAGAATCGGTCAAGCCGTTTCGGAGGAGTACGGGAACGAACATTGTGACACGAGAATTTTATATATAAGACTAGCTGAGCCAGCAAACGTTGTTTTGCTACATTATGGGGGTTGGTGGACAACCCTTATCACTAAGGGGTATGAAAAATAGATGTTGGCCGATTCACAGACCTACTCAATATGCTCAAAAAATTTCATGAGAATCGGTCAAGCTGTTTCGGAGGAGTACGGGAACGAACATTGTGACACGAGAATTTTATATATAAGATTATACATACATAAACATGACATATTATTTAAAAAATATTAAATTGGCATTCATGATATTTACCTACAAGAGAATTGCGTGCGATGTGACGAATTTATTTTACATTTATTTACTTAGTAGGTGTCGATTATGCCACGAATGAAGTCGAGCGTGAACAAAGGTCATTATGGTATTTTAGTTCAACGTTATTTTTTTACTTTAATGATTCATATGCGTAAGATACTTTCATGACCCCGATAGTCATTAATCTGAAATTATATATGATCAAAGGATACGTCGTAATGATGGAAGGATGTTATGATGTAAGCGAGCCATTACCGAAGCCACGATTATTATATCTACCCATGAGTGGGTGACTTTTCTACGTAATTTTCAGCTGTGAGTGGCTGCCACTGATGCCCGGAAATTATTATCTCTGTTGCTCGGCTCTTTGTATACTACAGCCAGAGAGAAATCTTATTTTCTAATTTCGCTTTGGAAAACAGGGGCAAAAGGCCATTGTGGTAAGATATTGTATGTACATTTTGCCGGTTGTACCTACGAATGTACCTACGTATTCTAGAAAACCAATAACGTTCTAAATATAAATCGGATTGTGGGACGAGTATATGATTTCGATTTGCACACACATCGGGCTTATTTCTAAACTATATAATGTCTGCGGTTTATTCTGATTCATTGGCATTAGGTGGGTGTAGAAATTTATAATACAATTTTTATAAAAATGGGAAGTGGGCGTTTCCTATAAAACAGATTTCTTTATTCGATTAATATGTACATATATATACTAGTTACGTCACCTATAACTAAAATAGGTATTGATCTTTTGTATACGTAGTTTTTTCGATTATTTCGCAATTATTCGCATGTCTAAAGTTAATTGCCGTAAAACCATTAGTACTTAGTGTTTTTCTAAACATGCATAATAACTTTCCAGACAGAAGAAACCTTAAACGACTTTGTGTAGAATTTTGAATACAGTATCACTATGTTATAGTATTTTATATTTGTTTAATATATTATGAAACTTCGTAGTGAATTAAATAGTTGTAGTAATTGGGTGGTCAGGCAGCTCTTAGTAAGTTAGCGCGGAGACAGTTATTCATAGTGGAGCCGAGTCCCGGAACACATCACTACTAAGTGGGGCGATATTCAGCGGAAGCCTCTGCGATTTACTTTCGCAGGCTTTCAGCGGATTAGTATTTCTTTCCCGTCCCCTCCGGATATTAATGGAGATTATTGTAAACAGCTACTGTTGTAACACATTGAATGGAATTGGTTATTTTCTGTTATTTTATTATCTTTATGAGAAATAAATTGATATTCAGGTAAATAAGTTAAGTTTCGCTCGCAATTGATACTTACTAACTAAATGCTTAAAAGCAATGAATATGTGTAATATTTGCATATTTTATACTATTTTGCGTGTATTTAAAGGAAAATACACCAAAGGAAAACAAATACAATCATCCGTCCCTATAACTGAATAATAACATAAACAGGATCATAACTTTTATATTGAATTATTTAGTCTTATGGACGTGTAATTAGTTATCATTCGATTAAATTCTAACTGTATAAGGGAGCCTTGCCTTTATAAGAGCAGACTCATGCCTAGCATTAAAGCAACACATTGTTTGACGCCAAATAACAGGCAACATCCAGCTCTAATAAAACTTGCCAGAAAACAAAACATTTCAAGCAAGCAATCCAACATCAAACGCGATTAAGTTAATTTGATTACTTCACGCCATAATTTATATCAGCACCGCATGTAACAGGCAAGAAATAGACAACTATTGGGTTAACGAGCCTCGAGGAACCAATATTATATTCCAGTTACCTACTAGTTTCAATATTGTTGTAAAAACAATAATTAAATATCATGAGTGAAGTAAACCAATCCAAACGACTTCTTACATCCGTACTAATATAAATTTGTACGTTATTTCAGTTTTTAGCGAAAACGTTGGCCCGAATTGGTTTACACTTTCCCGATACCGTCTATGTAGTACCTAATTGCCTAGAATTTAAGAACAGTTCATTGATAATAAATCGAGACAGATTGTACATTGACGAAAAAATATGAACAGGAAAGTAAAACAATACAACGCGGTTCTTAAAATACGGTCATATATATATATACCTAATGACACATGACCCAGATGTCCTCCTCATCGTATTTACTCAATTTCATAAAGCATTATAGTAGTGGCAGCAAATCCATTAGTATACTGGCTTTGTGACGCTCTGACGTCATCACTAATAACTCCCCTTGTTAGGAATTATCATGAACAAAGGACGAATGCCATGGTCGCAATAACTGGGAATACCATCCGTTGTATATTATAAAGTATTCGCAGCACGTTATGGGGCTGTTAACTACGTATCTACAATGTAAAGCCTTTCTCATACATACTGGTGGGCCGCGGTAGCGATATGTAACACATCCTAAAGCTTTGCTCATATTGTCAATAAGATGTAGGTACTCTTTAGAATTTACTCTTTATAGGTACTCTTTATTCCGTCTCTTTCCGTTCTCTGCGGTGCCCATCGGTGGCAGATCCCAGCCTTGGTATGGTCGTTCCTGCATGACGGCACTGTGCCGAAAGCGGGAATGCTACCAGGCCTGGGCATAACGCATCGGCGTCTAGTGTGTAAATACCAGCGCACTTAAAAAGGAGTATAACTCTGCCTCTAGGTCCATCAAAAGTGCTATTGCTAAGGCGAAGTCGGAGCACATTGGCAGCGCCGAATCTGCCTGGACGTCTCCCGTCGGTAACCCGTGCGTTTTGGTCTCTCGCCAAGGCTGTCTTAGGGAATTTCTGTCAGCCATCCTTTCCGCCCCTACACACGGAGAATGACTCGCTGGCCCATACCGCGAAAGAGAAAGCCGATCTTTTGGGCTCTCTCTTCGCGTCCAACTCGAACCTGAATGACCAAGGAAACTCACCGCCGACAATCCCGCGGTGCGATACCACGATGCCGGAGATTAAGTTCCGGCAAAGTGCAGTTCGCAAAGCACTTTTTTCCTTGGACATTCACAAGTCGAGTGGGCCCGATGGCATCCCTGCGATCGTGTCGCGGACATGTCCGCGACACGATCGCAGGCTCCAGAGTTGGCACCGGTTTTAACGCGTCTTTTCCGACACTCCTACGAATTAGGCATAGTCCCGAAATCCTGGAAGGCCGCTTTAGTGCACCAGATCCCTAAAAAGGCCAATCGCTCGGATCCGTCCAATTACAGGCCTATAGCAATCACTTCCTTGTTCTCCAAGATTAGAGACCAATATTAACTGCCAGCTCCTGCGATACCTGGAAGTGTACCAGCTGATTAGTGACCGCCAGTACGGCTTTCGTCGGGGTCGGTCAGCTGGTGATCTTCTAGTCTACTTAACGCATAGATGGGCGGAGGCAGTTGAGAACAAGGGAGAGGCGCTTGTAGCTAGTCGGGACATGGCGAAGGCCTTTGATCGGGTGTGGCACAAAGCGCTTCTGTCGAAGTTGCCTTTCTTTGGGCTTCCCGAGAAATTGTGCGACTGGGTTACCAGTTTTTTGGCAGATCGGAGCATCAAGGTCGTTGTTGACGGTGCATGCTCTGATCCTAAATTTGTCAATGCTGGTGTTCCACAAGGCTGTGTCCTGTCTCCTACCCTGTTTCTTCTGCATATCAATGACATGTTGCATATCAGCAACATTCATTGCTATACAGACGACAGCACTGTGGATGCCGTGTACACTGGCCGAGCAAACATTTCTCGGGAATGCGTCGTTGAGTGTCGGAACAAACTTGTGTCTGAAGTCGAGTCTTTGCTTACCAAAGTCTAGACTTAACTTTGTCCAATTCAACCCCAAAAAGACAGGTTTGCGCGTTAACCGCTAAAAAGTCACCCTTTGTCGTAACTCCTCATTTTGAGAACACTCCCTTATCCGCCACAGCCAGCATCGGAATACTTGGTGTCGACATCTCGAGCAACGTCCAGTTCCGCGGTCAACTGGAAAGTAAGGCCAAATTGGCCTCAAAGAAGCTTGGTGTGCTCAGCAAGGTGAGACGGTACTTCACGTCGGCGCAGCGCCTAAATCTCTATAAGGCGCAGATCCGGCCCCACGTGGAGTACTGTTCTCATCTCTGGGCGGGAGCCCCCCTGTACCAGCTACTTTCATTTGACCGAATCCAACGAAGGGCGGCTCGAGTTGTCGATGATCAGGCTCTTTCCGATCGGCTTGATCCTTTGGCTCTGCGTAGAGATGTTGGATCACTCTGCATCTTCTACCGCATCTATCACGGGGAGTGTTCCGAGGAATTGTTCGATTTGATCCCGGCTGCTGAATTTCACCATCGGACATCACGCCAGAACTCAAAGTTCCATCCATTTTATCTCGATGTCCAGCGTTCCACAACAGTGCGGTTTTTAAGGCATTTTCTGCCTCGCACCACCGCTCTGTGGAACCAGCTGTCGCCGGCGGTCTTTCCGAACCGTAACGACGTGGGAACCTTCAAGAGGAGAGTATATTCTTTATTGAAAGGCCGGCAACGCATTTGCACGTCCCCTGGTGTTGTAGATGTCCATGGGCGGCGGTAATCACTTACCATCAGGTGAGCCACCTGCCCGTTTGCCCCCTTAATTCCATAAAAAAAAAATATTACACTACTGTCAGTTTGCTTGATCTGTCTTGTAATTATTTAGATTACACCTCTTATTTGGCTGACAGTGGCTGACAATTCGCCGGTTACTGTAATAATATGTAAACGCAGCTTAGTACTCCGAAAGTAAACTGCAATTCAGCCGTTCATAATACCAACGTATATAAGAGAAAATATATTGCAAATGTTAGTGTACAATTGTGATAAAAATATTATTTATTTATTTATGCGTAAACACAATGTTACAAAAATTGTAAAGTTACTTTGATCTGTATAAAATAAAATCATGTTGAAAAGGAAATTAAAGTTTTCTAATAAGCATAATGCTTATGTAAGCATATTAACAATTTTGACACAGTCATGTTTGGAGTTGCAATAAAAGAGTATTGTAGTAGCCACGAAACAACTCAAAGTAAACCGCCTTATACTTGACGGTACAAAAACGAGCACAATGCACTACATCTTTACAAGCTTTTATTTTTGCCGCTTCGGAAATAATAAATACGAGACAGTCAGAAATTCCCGTTTACTTGTTGACTGGCCTGTAAATCTGGTTAACAGCTGCTGTAGAGAGCATTCTAGAATAAATTTTATATTTAGTAAAACTACGCTTTATGTGTCAGGAACTAGCTTATCAAATTAGTAAATACGGTATGTACGTAATTATCAGAGGTACTAGGTGAATACTAACACAGTACTAAGTGAATAGTTATACGCTTCACTGACTCCCCCAACTTCATCTGCCGATAGTTTGAAAACTATCCGGAAAGCTGGAAAGTAACGAAGTGTTGGTGAAACATTTAACGATATTTTAAAAGTGCCAGAAATATCATTTTATTTTCCAGCGATAAAATTTCACTGAAGCACATAAAATATAAATCGTTTTACTTAATATGTGTTAACCTATTTATGTGATACTATAATATAATGACTTTAAGGTTAATTTTATTTAGGTCGGCTCCCAGATTCAATCACAACTCAATAAAAATGTGTTGTAATTTAACATCACTTTAGTAATCTCCGTTGGAATTCGGAACAATAAAAGACTACAAAGATCACGTAGGTGGGGTACGCATTAAATGAAAATCGATTAGTATCTAGGCGTGTCACAGAGGCACGTTCTTAGTTAAAAAAAACTCAAGAGTATAGAGACAGATGCTATGTTGCTCATTCCGGCAAATTGGACCCGAGCGAGAGGTCGGCACGGACAAATGAGGAGGGCTCGTAAAGAGGTTTAATTACCCTCTCTTTTCTGTGCGTCATTTTAGCGGCCTACTTTGTTTTTATCAAATGTGAACAAAGAAAAAGCAAAATTACAACACAAATTACGCAAAATTTATTCATATAAAAACGAAATGCAATATAATTACATTTGATATTGAGAAATATCAAATGTAAGTGTTTGGAGTATTACACGGTACTTATTATTTGTATTATTTTCGCTAATTAACTTTTTAAGTTTCTCTGTATTCAATTCATCTATATTTTTATTATGACATACTGTATTTTTTTAAATTACTAATCTACAATACGCCATATACATATATAATACATTACAATAGTTGCATTACCAGCCAATCGTGGAAGTTAATTATAGTCTGCTCTTGTTTTGAAGAAGATTTAATTACCGACGCAAAAAGAGGGGTAATATAATTTTAAAAGAGCAAGCACATCATTGTTTTCAAAATAAAACTGTGGGGCTACGTAAACATATTTCACTCATACTAAAACCGCTTGTACGAAAGTAATATTTATTATTTTTGAAGTGCAAGAATGGCTTAATTTAAATCAGCTCCGCAGTTTTACAAAGCGATGAATAATTTTGTGTTGCGACAAAAGATTTCTGCAATGTAAAAGCTCTAGAGTGACAGGCTTTTTCTTTAATGACATCTTTAACTGGAGCCTCTCCAGTTGCGCATTGTAGGAGCCATTTTTATACCAGACGTTGAATTAGATTCAGAGGGCCGGGCCGACAGATTTTATTACTATCATCTAACAACTTGAACTCCGCTTACAGTAAAATTTGTTTAGATAAAATAGAATAAAACGGACAAAGCAACTATAGTCTTCCTTACTATTCTTATAGCATTGTGCTCTGTGGAAATAAGTAAAATGATTAGCCATGGTCGCGGTTTGGCTTTATAAATAAATATTTGTTATTTATATTTCAACAATCTATTATTATAACTAATTTTTTTTCCCGACTGTGTAAGGAGGGTCGGATCAAAGATCCAGCTTCCTAATAATGACTGTTAAAATCGTTTACGTGTTTTAACTTTTTACGCAGTCGGTTACATTTATTTTTAAATTAATTTATTGTATTTTAGATAAACTGTTTGACATCTTTATATTATTTCCACTTATGATCCCATGTACTTAGAGTATCTTTACTGAAATAGTTTAATGGTGAATCGCGTTATAAAAAACGCGTTATATTTTAACGACTTCAGTCTGCGCGAAAACGGGATAAACATTGTAGCCCGTTGCTACGTCCGTAGCAGTTAGTAGCGGTACTTAAGCACTAAAGTCCATACTCATATTCGTATTGACTACAACTGCTTGCAACAAATATCCATATTTGCACGTGAGCATTTCATTTCTTTTCACTTTACATTCTCATTAATTAAAAAGCAATTATTCATAAATTGATCTTCAAATTGAAAGTCGCAATCAATATCGCGAGCGCGGAAATCTCGTTATTGAATTGGTTTCATTCTTTCACGTTGAATTCCGTGAAAAATATATTATTTGTAAATTTTATATGTTGTTAAATTGTTAATTTTAATTAAAATATGATTAAAATTGTTAGTGATTGTGGTTACATGGTAAACAGCAATACGTACTTAACTAATGTTCGTGTTTTGTTTGCTTGTATATTGCCATCTTTTGACGTGTGTGTGTGATACTCGAGGCTGTCGTCGACACGACAGATTAGCAATTACTCGCAGCCGATTGCGCGCAATTAGCTTACCCGAGCTTTCATTTCCTTCATACATCTTGTCATGTAGGTACAAAAAGCTCTAACAAAACCATTGTTTTGAAATTTTATTTGCCAAACCTATCCAGAAAAAAGTGATGGGTTGATTGCACTATGAAAAAATAATGATCTAAATTGAATATTTTTATTTTTAATATTTAAGACACAAAGACGTCGTTTATATAGTTGCTTTGGTTTTACGCCACAATAATCAGTCAATAAAACGAATCGTTTTCGCGCCGTTTTTATTAACACACTCTTCTGAAGCCGTATTACGCTTCATGGCGAACATAACAACGATTTTATTTTCTTGTTTTGTAGAATGGTTTGTTAAGCGGGAGTGTTGGAGAGCGTTTTAAATTGGCTCGTGAACACGCGCGTTCTGCGTAACGCCGTGGCGCACGATAAACAGTCAATTTGCGGGGGCAAGACTACACGCTGTAGAGATGCTGAATATAAGGGGGTGCGAATTTAATGAAGTCATTTATACCCATCCTCTCAACGTAGTTCGAAATCTCCGCTGTGATTGAGTAATATACGACTTTTTAGGAATTTAAAGTGAGCCGTTTCACGTTTGAAGGGACTAATTTAAAGCAAATTAAAAGTGAGCAAGTAAAACGTGACGAGGGCGCCACGTTGTTAATGCCCTCTGTGGTATTAATTTTACTTAGGCAGGCAAGGGTTTGTTTGTCTGCTATCCGAGGGATACAAAATGTCTTTATCGCGTTAATTGCAAGCCGTCTCTGGCTGCCAGCGGACCCTTTATGGTTTAAATTAAAACATTGTTACGAGCCTATGCCTTAGTTACGTAAACTGTTTTAGCAATCTCTACGGACGTCAAGGACTATTATACATTTTACGGGTAATTGTGATGTCTTTCAAATATGACAATAATGTCTATTTTAATTTATAAGCTGTGTCCATATAAATTATTATTTAATGAATAAAATCAGCGCAGGTTAGATCAAGCCTTATCAATGCTGTTACACGTTAAAGTTTGTGTCAAGTCATTCCGTTAACATCCCCCTGTATCACGAAGCGTGAACGGTGATAACATCAAAATACGTCGTTTATCTACAATGTTACGAAAATTGCACGTCACCAAGAGGCATGGACCGACTAACTGCTTCTGGAATAAAAATGAATCTCGCCATAAACACCTTAAGATACTTTGTGTTTATAAATATCTGAAAGCCTTTCTATTTTTAGGTCACGTTGCCACTTAAATCTTAATAAAGAGCGATAGAAATGGCTATCCACGGCTGGTGTTCATGCCTGTTCACCGGACTGTGTTGAACAACAGACGCTTGCTTTTCACATTCATTTTCAGTGCGGTGACGACAATAAAAATAAAATTTATGTGGATCTCGTAAAGTTAGACACTTGGCTCTATATATACAGACTTTTTCAGACTATTGCACCTTACTGAACTATTTATACAAAAGTACAGGTTCTTGCAATGCCTTCGACGTATAATGCCTCCAAGCGTCTGTACGTGAGTGGACTTAAATAGCTCCATTAGTAAGAGTTATTCAGGACTGATACGCACGGTACTACCACATCACTTCAAGTTGGCCGGGTATATTTCCGCGATTGCAGTTGGCGGAAAATATTAAAATAGTTTGTTAAATTTAACAGCATAAAACCTGTTTTGCTTGCACGCTCGAGTTTCTCTAGTATATAGTGACCTGAAAATGAATTCATTTTCAGGGCCTTTAGTTCAATATTACTTTAATACTATGATTCTTTTGTAATAACATTTTTATTTTATAAAATTGTATAGCAATAATGAAAAGACCTACATAAATGCATAGGTCTAGCTACTAGTTTATAATTTTGTTTAGTTTACTGGTTACTCAGTGTTGAATGTTACTGTTGTTATTTTTCGTTTATTTCTCTCAAAAAGGTACATTAGGAACTAAATTATAGCTTAATCTAACACCTTGATGAGAGCTGGAGTTTGTACTAGGTACGGAACCTGTGTGACAGATCTCCAGGCTCTCGCTATTAATAAATGAATCATAAAAACTGTTTACAATGAGACGTGATACATATAAGATTTAATTAAAGTTACGGAAAGAAATATACATGAACTAAGGTCTTTTTTTTATTAATTTTTATTGAATTTTTATTTTTTGTTATTGAATCTGTACCATGAAAATTTGAAAATTTCGGAATAAAAATAATATTTAAATTTATTTATGTTTGATATATTTTCACGAACTAAAACTACATGTTTATTTTATAAAACTGAAACTTAGTAGATATTGTTTTTAATTCAATTGTAACAAATATAAAAAGGAAGTGTAGCAACGGAACATCCGTGCACATTTTGACCTATAAAGAAAACAATCTTTACAATTAAAAATACTACCGGCAATGAAAAAAAATTATAAGAAACGGTCTCCTTTATAAAAAAAATACTTATGTATTAATCTTGTAAATTCTGATGCTAGAAACTTATAAATTGATAAAAGTTCCTACACTAAGTATTCTGCCTTTTCGCATAACGCCTTGTAAAACAATACCTTAAGTAAGTCTTCGTAGTTATATTATGAATATTTCCAGTTAAAGCAAGTTAGTTTTACACCTGACAGATCACTGGCAGGGTTGCTCTAAACTTGAGAACTCTTGAGACTTATGCAGAGAACTCCAAAGCCGATCCGAGGATGAGTTAAGGTTGAGGTCGTAATTATTTATCCTTGGATGTAGATTATATTTATAGGTCGAGAGGGGAAGGGTCGTCCGACGCTGTGATGAGATTATTTCGTTAATCTTGATAAGAAATTGAATACATAATTATTATCTTTTCGTAAATGATTTGGATTTAGCGCTTTGTAAATTTAAATAATAATTATTGTAT
The DNA here is from genome assembly GCA_905163465.1 of Craniophora ligustri. NCBI lineage: Eukaryota > Metazoa > Arthropoda > Insecta > Lepidoptera > Noctuidae > Craniophora > Craniophora ligustri. Next base: position 7,849,664 of record LR990966.1, read on the forward strand.
CCAAGCTGGTATAGTATTTCTTACTAAACAGACTCTGGTCTTAAACTGGCCGTGATTCATTCATTGTGGATTGCGAATTGAAACCCTCGTTATTATAACGAAGTTTGACAACTTTTGACTCTAATGATATATAAATACCTAGTAATTACTAAGTTGCTCATTTTTATCAATGGGGCCTTCTGAGTTATGGCAGTTCTTCTTCTCGTGACTAATGGCAATCTTGTAGTGTGTTAGGAAACCCACAGGAACTAGCCCACAAGAGTATTTGCCGCCACAAACACATGGCTACGCAATTTAACCCGAAACTTTTGATGGTCAGCTAGTAAACAGTACGTGTTAACAAGTTCACGCACACAAATGAAAAAACTTTCGTATATCCATACTTCCATACTATACTATCCTTACTTTATAATATTATGAACGTGAAGGTGTGTCTGTCTGTCTGTCTGTCTGTCTCTTACCTCTTTACGCTTTAATTGCTGAACTGATTTAGATGAAACTTTGTATGGACATAGTTTGTATCTTGGGAAATTAAACTAGATTTTATCCCAGAAATTATCCCTTAAAATGGTGAAGAAGAATATCGATAGATTTCGATAATTTCTTTAAAGAGGGTAGTAATAAAGAAGCAGATTGATGGAAGAGCATATTGGATAATTACTAATTCTACGCAAAGTCGTAGGAAAAAGTGAGTTTACAATAAAAGTAGGCGTGACTAAGCAATAACGCACACGAACGTAATTTGTACAGCCACGTGAACACGTGGTACATTATTACCTAAACTAATTAATTTACTTATTTATATAAGCTTGTACAAATGAATGAAGGCCGTAGGGGCAGAAAAAGCTTTTGGAATCCACGCACCGCAAAACGCATTATGAATTGATCTGATAGTATGTAGATGGACAGATATACTGATAAGTGAAAGTCGTTAGAACGCGGATAATACTAGTCCTTATGGAAATCTAAAGGGAAGATCTTTGTGCACCAGTTGATATCTTTTGTCCAATATGATGATGTAGAAGAATTATATTAACAAGCAATTATTTTGCGATTGTAATTTCACACATAAAAATGGTGCAGTTGCAACCAGTACATGCCGCGAGAAAAGGTCATCATTTATCTCTACGTAACTAATGTTCAAAGTTTTGAAAGTTCGACCATTGTCGCCGTTAACCTAACTTCGTATTGTGCAAATAACTGTCGCACCAACAAATTTGACGATATATTAATATCATGCTTGCTAACGGGTTATGTATGTTGAAAAAGTTCTTTGAGCTGAATGCTTTGTTTGATATTATTTAATAATATTAGTCGTAGTCATAGTGTGTCTACTTCCATGCATATCTAACTTATCTTGTATATATAAGCAGCTATATCATATGGGAAATACCAAAACAAGCCTCAATAATATTGTGTAAATCTCAATAAGATGTAGCGTGCCGCAGCAGAACGATTCTGTAAAGTATCGACGTGTTATTGTATTATTTGATTAGGTACACTCACTGAACTAAATTCCACCCTTGAGCATACTCATATTATGTAGTATTCTGCGATAGGAAACGATCGGAGGCTCACGATAACTGTCAGTTTTGCTTCAACTCAGCCGACGCATTATGACGTTGTCGGCGAGAGAAAGATACTGTTATTGGTAATATCGTTTGAATCGCAACGAAGCTAAAACGATTTCATGGAATCGCATAGATCATTTATTACTTTTCTATAAATATTTAACAGCAAAAGCGGAAAACGAATTTATCTTTAACGGGAAACTGATTCATGAACGAATAAATTTAAATGACTTTTTCGGTTGTTTTTATTTTATTAGGTTCACCAGCGATTGTTTACACTCGAATTGTGGAATATCGCTTTATTAGAGTACAGTAACAATAGGAAGTAAACACAGCATATGCAATAATAAGACCATAATTCACATGATAACTTAAGTCATTCAAGTAGGTAATAAAAAAAAATCATTTAAATGGTCTTAATTATATAGAAACTAACATTCTTAAATAAAATATAAATCATATTACCTACATATACCAAATTATCGGTATCATTACTAAAATGGCATTGTTAGATGATTATCAGCATAGTCCTGGCTGCAGTAACACACAGTAAAACTAATGTTTTGTATAAAACTTTGAGTACACTTATGTTACGTCTTTTCAGTATGTTTTCTTTTGTTTAATGTAATTAATAAACGTGTAATATTAATTCTCTTGAATGCCTGTTGGCATTTATATAGGTATCTCTGATTACGGGGCAGTCTTCATCACTCACATTGAGCACAATAAGTCGATTAGGTACTTACAACGTTATCCAAAAAACTTATCCGAAGAGGACGCTAGGTACTCCCAATCACTTTCTCAATATCTACTTAAGAGTTATTTAGCTTATATGCATAGTTTTCTAAATTTTGCAATACGACACGGTAACGGTTTAACGTTGAATTTTTTTCCCGTTTTGTAGTATTTTATTAATATAACTTATATTACTCAAAGAGTTATTATGTATATTTATTATTTTAGGCATTATAATCGACGTAAACATGGCAGACATTTCCACTTTCTCTAAGTATTCGACGCTCTGCGTAAATGCCAATGCAGTATTCATTACATTCATTTACCGCACTTCACTACCGACAACTTGAACAGTCTACTGAATGATGAATACAAGATATATTTAATTCAAAGTTTTAGTGCACGTCAATTTGAACAGCGCAGTGCTTTGGTGAAAATCTGTAATGGTGGACCTGTCTGCGCACGAACCGTGCACGCGCATATTTAAATGGAGATGGACACGCTACATCATACTTCGCATTGACACTTGTCAAATTACAGGAGATGCACCCATCGCATTGTTCATAACCAGATCATGCATGTCCAAGGGTGTCTATACTTTGCAGGCTAAGAGCACGGTTTGTGCACGTCCGCAGCTTTGGGCCCGCCTTAACATGAGCGTTTTAACTTCACTTTGTGAGTTGCATAATAGAGTATGCGGGCTGCAACTTTGCTATTACCATGTTCATACTCGTATATTTATTGATTTTCCTTTTGAATAAATAATGGGGGCTGCCATACAACGAAATAGAACGAGTCAGCAGTTAATATTCCAACAACCTATCATTACTTAGACAACCTCTTGACCCAGTACCTTATTAGTTGTTAATACATGTGACTCAGTATTATCTATATGTTTTAGTATACCCGTAGTCAAATATAAGAGAACTCCTGCCCTAATCCCAATTTATTTGGAGTTGGCGTAACACGTGTTGTTCTTCCATTCATATCTGTTAGTCATCACTCCCTCCGTTTTCTTCAGTGTCTCTCTACAATCCACCTATATTCATATATCATAAAATAATAATATCACACCATTACGTCTGTCATCTTCGAAAGGTTAGGCAGTTTTGTACATCTAATAATGTACCCCCACATTGCGCTGGTATGTTTAGGTCCCATGTAAAAAAGGGGCAAGTCTACATTCATCAACCGTGCACGAACCCAAACTCCGAACTGCTGCTTAGAATTTCATAGAAAAATAACACTTAGCTCGACCCGGGAACCGAACCCATGACGTCTTACTCAATAGTCGCACTTACAACCACTAGACGAACGGATTAGTTCAACTATACATTTCAGCATATTTGGAGCAATTTGGAAATATGTAAGCTGCAAGAAAGAAATGAAACTCGCTTGACAAACCGGAGAAAATTATGATTGCTAAAAAAATATCAGCCATATTTTTCTGCCACCTTCAAGGTGCATTAAATACCTGCTCACTTCCTTGGATTTGGCTGTACTATCAAAGTACAAGTAGTATTGGTGGTAGCCTAGTGGTGTAACGAGTGGACTGAGATGTCTAAGGTCTCGAGTTCAAACCTAAGGCGACTACAGACTTTTCGGAAGCTATGTGCGTATTTATCACATGCTAAAACGGTGAACGAAAACATCGTGAGAAATTCTGCATGCTTGAGAGATTTTCTCGATGGCATATGAAGTCTGCCAACCTTCAGTAGGCTAGCGTAGTGGACTATAGCGTATAGCCTAATCCTTCTCTAATGAGAGGAAACCCGTGGCCAGTAGTGGGACAATAATGGGTTAATGATGATGAACATATTTTATTTATAGTCACCGCTTACTCTAATTCTTATTTGTTTATGGTTGGCGTATCGCGTAATAAAATTAAAAATACATATTTTGAAGATTTACCTATATTTTATATCAACTAAAGTTAGGTCAGCTTTTCTTTTAAAAGATAGGTGGGAATGACGTATTAAGATGAATGATAGGCCGTGTGGTGACACTGCGGGAGGAATATTGTAAATCGTGTCACATTTTGAATATGTCACGAAAAATGGAGTAACAGGTATCCGTTTTATGGGACGTCGAGTTATCCTAAGAGAATTTGTGTTTATTAATATCACGTACATTTTATTATATACGTAAGTAAATATAGGCAATTAAAAACAACGACACGATTGGCGCAGTGGCTGAGCGATCGGCTTGTGCGTCACGGGTTGTGAGTACGATCCCCGCAAGGAGCAAATCTGTATAACACTATCTGCCTACCCTAATAGGAGATACAAGCGTAAAAGAACGTATGTATTTTTCTCAATTAGTAATTAAGTTGTGGAAGTCTGGATTCGTAAAGCGTAGAAATAATAACCTAACAAACAAAAAATCTTAGTAGAACAATATTGATAATACGTACCGATATTTAGATTGAACGTTAGGATGCCAGTTAAAAGTGATCGGTATTGGCAAGAGAGGTAGAGTAGAATTGTCAATTGAATTTAACATCTGACTAGGTATAGATTTCGTGGAATTCTGACCACGCTCGAGAGACATTGCAATCTCTAGTAGATACTTTCAATATTTGAGTTGTATAACTGAAAGCATCAACGGTAACACGACTTTTTTTAGCTAGTTAAAATAATGCGTACGTACCTAGGATTTCTCGTTGTACCTTTATGATTGCAGACACAGGCTTACATGGAGATTTTACTGCGAGAAAGCCCCGCAAAACCGCTCCATTTCCGTGAAAATAATTATGCGCTATACATTTTCGCCGCCAAAGGGGGCCATTCATCGATTACTTATGCAACTGCCTATTCTCTTATAAGCTCGACAGGACCTATTGCACATTTTTGACGTAGCTATTCTTCACGGTCTTTTTATAAAAAAGACTCAACTTATAATTTTGTGGTAAACCAACCATTATTTTGAACACATGGAACACACTGGTAGCCCCACCTGTTACGCCAGGCATTAATAACCCAATTCAACCCAATTACTCAACGAAATACGCAAGCAGTGTTGAGTGCCAAGTCTGAACGTAACGCAGTGATTAACAGTCATTCGTGTTGAGTGGCTTGTAGAACAGACCATTACTTGACGAATGAGTGATGAAATTTTAACTTTAACCAAATGAAACTAAAGTTTAGGCCTCTTTAGCGTCGTTCATCGAAATGTAATAAATACATACGAAGTGGATTCGGGTAAGCTGCGCTCGTTGCGGCTATTTCGATAGTGGGTGACCACTTGAAGTCTTCTATGGTAATCTAAAACTCTTAAGTACTTTTTGTTGGGTAAAAATAAGTTGTAAAAAATGCGCAATTGCTTACATAAAAACGAAAATGCTAAAGCTGGTAAAGCTTGAGTTAAGATCGAGAAATATGACACAGCACGCAGTAATATATAAATCTGATGTTATCGTGTTGGTGAATGTGGCACAAGTATGTGAACTGAGCGCGTATGTACTGAAGGAAGCAACAAATTTACTGGCGCAGGTTCTAGAAAGGGGCGCAAAGTGCCTCCGTTACTTGTTACCGTCGTGGGGAAAAGATTTATGAAAAGAATAAGGAATTCGTCGCTCCACCCCTAATCCCACAAAGGACAAGTCAAGAAATATGATCGATTGTATAGCAATTGTAAAGACAGTAAATAAGTTGATGTATCACGTCACATATATATATGCAGATTAGGAAATTGTTTTCTCATTTCTGTTGAAGAAAATTGGTTATGTTATGAACAGTTCTTTGATAAAGTGTTCCCTCTCAAACGTAAATTGTAAAACGATTTATCTACTTTGCTTGAGAGTGCCAACATTGTCTGCGACGTTGCCCGATTCAGAGTAAGACCGTGAGCCAGCTCGCGTTCTCTCTGTAAAGCCTCCGCGAGACTCGGATTTATCTGTGCCTAACATATGCTATGGTTTGCACGTATAATCGTGTATTCATGCGTGTTTAATATGCACACTATCGTTGTCTGATAAATTAGGTAACACTTTGGTTTTTATTGGAAGGTTATGAACCCATATCATCATGTTATCCTAACATACTTCCATACTAATATTATAAATGCGATAGTTTGTATGTCTGTGTGTTATTACCTGTTCGCGCTTAAACTGTTGAACCGATTTATATGACATTTGTATGGAGATAGTTTGAGTCTTGAGGAAGAACAGGATAGTTTTTTTTTCGGAATAATTGAGCTGCCCGCCTGGAATACCTCCGCAATACAGGAGACCGCAGTGAATCAACAATAGTTGTATTTCTGCAAGGTTACTAGAGCTCGCTGGAAGAGTGATTATTTGGACAGCATGGACATTCCGTTTACTGTTAGTTTAGTAATTCCCTTTTTTAAGAAACCTAAACGGTTTCTGCAGAGGCTGGCAACGCATATGCAACCCTTCCGGTGTCGCAAATGTCCATGGGCGGCGGTAATCACTTACCATCAGACGAGCCGCATACCCGTTTGCCCCCTTATCACCATACAAAATAAATAAGCAGATTGAATTCAATTACTAATTCTATGCAGACGAAGTCAGCAAAGAAAGAAAAGATGCGATAATGAACTTTTACTTCGATTTGTAAATCACAAATCGCAGTTTTGGAAAAACTGTATAAGTAATTGATTTTATACACTTAAGGTAATTAGATAGAGGTTGTATATCATAAAACTACTTAATTGTAACATCCACAGCCATGGGCAAACTCACGCAAATTCACATGAATAGATAATAACATATTTTTTGGACATAGGTACTTACGATATGAAAATTATGTTATAAAATTGGACTCAAATACTAACTTAGTTTATTAGAATTAAATGATTGTCGCGTCAGACCAAAATTGAATTTTAAAATTGGGAGATGAAAACGTTTTACCATTTCAAATTCGTTTATAAAATACGCGCCTATAATTCAAATGCTTTTGAATGAAATATGGTGTCAATAAATATGTATTTCCAAACAAATTCCCATAAATTAGGTTTTCAATTTCGCCAATGGCTAAAGTCATGTCAGAGTATGGTTCAGTTACAAAGGTATGTTTGCCATCTATAGATTGAATAAATAAATAAATATGTAATGTAGGTATTTGAATGTTTAAAACTAAATTATCGTCGGTGCAGGTACTGTTCTGGTATTAAAGTCTGTTAGACAGTACGAGTATAGATGAGCCAGTGCTGTGATCAGTGAACTGAAAAGCCAAAGTCAAGTCTCGAGTTCTACTACATTTTCAAACAGTGGAAGGAAAACGTGAGTAAATGTGTGAAGTCTGCCAAACCCCCGGGCCACACTGGATGGTGGACTATAACCTCCAGATGTGAGTAGACTCGTCCCGTAGAACAGTGAAGTGATTAGATGATGATGAATGGTATAAAATTGTATGCTCATTTTGAATATGCCGTACCTACGTATCTACAAAATTAAATTTAAATTTTCCGTGTAAGATATGACAGTAATGACGTTTTAGAATTCGGCGGTTACGATAACGAGTTGGATCGTCAGAGGCTGTACTCGGCTCAGGTGAGCGGGTAATGACATTCTGGAGCGTATCGATCGCGCAGAAATAGCCGGCCGGGGCGAACAAGGCTGATCTGCCGTCGCGCTCCGACCGACCGACCGACGGCAACGACCGCACAACCTGCATTCGCTGTTCACTTCCTCATTATCCCGACGCTAAATGAAAATTTATTGAGAGTAAATAGCTTTGTATTCAAACATATGACGCTATATGGCTGCAGGTATAAAAACTATAGTTCAATTCGATCGAAATCCAGTCTAAAATCGTAGTGTGAAAATTATTTTAAGAAATTTAATCTATGGGTTAAACAATCACAGATTTCCAACTGACTTTGGGTTGATGATTTTTGGGTGATCTTATAGACATTCTTTATCAAAAACAAACCGAGGACGGTATAAACTGAAGTTGACCACTACATACTAACTTTTACTACGGTAATCGCTTTACAAACCTACTAGTTTTGTCAATCCCATTTTACTACCCCTCGACTTACATGTACAAACTATCTTAACACACACTATATCCATCCTCAGGCCTCAAACTCTCCATACTACATTTAATCTAAATCGGTTTAGCGGTTAAAGCATGAAGAGGTGACAGATATACAGAAAGACAGATACACTTTCGCATTTATAATGTTGGTATTGACTATGAAAGAAAATGTTCATATTCACTAGGTACATCGACCGCGCCTGCATTTTTAGATCCCGCGGTTTTAGTCCCAAGGAACCCCAATCCGCCCCTAATGTTTTTCTTAATTAAGGTAAGATACTCCTTATAACATTAACTACCTGCGATGAAAGTCCCGTCAAAATCGGTCTAGCAGTTATAGAGATTAGCTGGAATAAACAGACAACAATTAAAAAAAATGATTTTTTGGTGTATAAGTAGCGCGTTTATTATATTTTTACATGCATTTAGTGAAAAGCTGTTAATTTGAAATTACCAAACGGAAACTACAATTTTATTATGATTTTTTGAATATAGTTTTATTAGGGTTCCGTAGCCAAATGGCAAAAACCGAAACCCCGTCATGTCTGTCTGTCCGTCCGTATGTCACAGCCACTTTTTTCTGAAATTATAAGAACTATACTGTTGAAACTTGGTAAGTAGATGTATTCTGTAAACCGCATTAAGATTTTTACACAAAAATAGAAAAAAAGACATTAAATCTTTGGGGTTCCCCATACTTAAAACTGAAACTCACAAAAATGTTTTTCATTAAACCCGTGCGTGTGGAGTAGGTATCTATGAATAGTTCTTCAAAAATTATATTGAGGTTTCTAATATCATTTACTTCTAAACTGAATAGTTTGCGCGAGAGAAACTTCCAAAGTGGTAAAATGTGTCCCCCCCCCCCTGTTACTTCCAAAATAAGAGAATGATAAAACTAAAAAAATATATGATGTACATTACCATGCAAACTTCCACCTAAAATTGGTTTGAACAAGATTTTTTAATACGTCATAAATCGTAAACCGCAATTTACCTTTCATTCAATCGTGTACCCACTGCTGTTTACCTAGTCAATTGTACAGAACCCTTTGTGCGTGAGTCCGACTCGCACTTGGCCGATTTTATTTTATTGAGAGATTTCTTACTCAATTTTAAAGAGCAAGCAAGGGCTTTTAAAACCTCTTTTGTTCAATCTTTTCTTAATAAAATCGGATTCAGTTTTCAAACATGTGTCAGAATAAAATGTAGGTACCTAATGTAAATGAAAAGCACTAAGGAGTATTGACATCAAGTTACAAGCAAATTACCCCCAAAATTAGTTTTTATCCCTTTTTAACCTGTTGGGTATGAATTTCGATAAAAATGTGAAACACGTCTTCCATAAATTTTGTTAAAGAATATTTAAGCAAAATTTAAAGTAGATTGAAGTAAGGAATTACGTTGTCCCATACAAACTTTACTCCCCTTTTTCATTCCCTTGGGGATAGAATATCGAAAAACCCTTTCTTATCGGATGTCTACGTCATACGAAGAACACACCCTCCAAGTTTCCGGTTTCTAAGATCAGTGGTTTAAGCTGTGCGTTGATCCTACAGTCATTCAGGACAAAGGGTTTTATATATAGGTATAGATGTAAATGAAAAGTAATGATCCAAGTTTTCATTTACAACACTAAATTATTAATATTCTACTTACTCATTTGGGTACTTTTGGAATAACTTAAATAAAAAAAGCTCATCTGAGCTGATGATCTTCAAACTGCCTCGTGGGTCTAATAGTCATAAGTGCGACTGCTGAGTAAAAAAAGTTTTCGTTTCGATTCCTAGGTCGAGCAGAGCAGCTTGGAGTTTGGATTCATATCCTGTTGATGGCAGTAGGCTCACCCCCTTTTACATGGCACCTAAAACATACCGGTGAAATAATAATAATAATAAATTTGTTTATTGTGGACACCACTGTATTTCTGGGTCTTACTTTGGACTCTAAGCTTCAGTGGGGCCCACATATAGAGAAATTGTCCAAGAGGCTCAGTTCTGCGGCATACGCTGTTAAAAAAATTCGTCGCTTAACTGACGTAGATACAGCTCGTTTAGTTTATTTCAGTTACTTTCATAGTGTGATGTCGTACGGTATTCTATTGTGGGGGAATGCTGCCGACATCCAGACTATTTTCGTGCTGCAGAAAAGGGCTATCAGGTCAATTTACGGGTTAAGACCCAAATATTCACTGATGGAAAAATTTAAAGAGATTGATATCATGACTGTCCCATCACAGTATATCTATGAAAATATGTTGTATGCTCACAAAAATATCAATCTTTTTAAAAAGGGTAGTGATTTTCATAATGTTAATACTAGGAATAAAGATAAATACATTATTCCTTCAACTAGGCTCAAAAAGATTAGTAAATCATTTAAATGTCTATGTATACGCTTATACAATACAATCCCAGGCCATATACAGAAACTGAACCTTAATAAATTTAAATCTGTGGTTAAGCGTAGACTTTGTGCTAAGGGTTATTATACGCTGAAAGAATTCTTGGAAGATAACAATGCCTGGGATTAAGCTGTTCTGGTGAACGAGGCTATCAGACTGAATTAATATTACTATTTTGTGATGATGTGGAGTGAAAATGACATTATTATTGTATTTTTTTATATTTTGACATTTCCTAATTATTTTATTAATTGACATGTTAAGTTATATTATATCTTAACTTATTATATTAATTTATTATTGATCACATAAGTGACATGAGATGTGTATTCAAGAGAGATATTACTGTTGTATTTATTAATTAATAAGTAGCCTGTAAAATATGAGACTGATGTCGACCTTGATGTTGCTTTTGTAAAATGTAAAAATGCCCACAGGTTGCCGAGCAGTTTGAGCTTGTCATGCTCACTAAAATGTCCTGCCGATGGCGGCGTTGTGTGTCGGGTCGTTTTATTCCCTACAACATGGTTGAGTAGAGCGACGCTGATACACACGTCATACTCGTGAACGGGTGCTGTCGGTGGTGACTGGTCGACTCATACATGCGGTGGCATTCTGATTTCGTTTTATTTTGTCTTGGGTGAATAGTTCATACATTTCACTTCAAACTGCATTAGTCTCATATTGATGTAGCAAATTAAAATTGTAAAGGAATTGACTTCCTATATTGTAATTTTTATTTATTTAAAAGAGTATCTATGGAGTTTCTTGCCGGTTCTTCTCCATAGACCTACTTTTTGGAACCGTGCAACTAGTTTGACAATTCAAAAGCACCTGTTATACTGGTCTACTTGAAATAAATTATTTTGAATTTGAATTTGAATATTTCCTCTTCACAATAGGTACAGATCTTATAATGAATAACTGTCAATTTCTTAAATTTTACCTTTGTGAGAGACAGGTACCAGATGTAGGTTTTTAATTAAAAACCTGCGTTACAGGTGTGAAATTTGGGTGTACTTTAGTACATCTCTTTCTGTACGTTAAAATCACTCTCGATTACCTTCAATACTAAAAGAAAAATATGACCTAGCATATGACTCATAACCATATCACATGCCGATTTTCCTGTGTAAGTGTCATGCACTCATGCATAAATAAAAAACTGAAAAGAAATGTATGTAAAAAGTTGGGTTTATTTCATTATACGTGGGACACTCAGAAAGTTTTGAGAAACTAAAAAACTAACTTCTATGTAAAAAATATTTTTATTAAATCTTTTCAAAGAACTCTCCACGTACAAAGTTTCAGGCGTCTGGACCAATTTTCAAAGCATTTTTTCGAGTCCTCCGCAGACAGAGGTGTCAGACAGAGGAGCAGCGTTTGAGAAGGCCGTGGAAGAGGTTCCACGGCCTTCTAAAACGCTGCTAGCGCGTCTTCCAGCGATGAAACATCACACCTGGCTACCCTGGCAACACGTAAAAACAGCCGCTGACTCTTCATCAGCAGCATATCGACCTCCGGTCTCGGAGGAGAGTGATGTAGCGACATCTATCTCGCCATATTATAGGAACTAAGTACTCAGCGACGAAGCAAATATTCCTACAATGCGCAAGTAAAATTTGCACGCGAGATAGCATATACATATACAACCACCATTATTTTTGATTATTTTTATTTATTTATTTTTAACTTTGTAAATAGTAGTTTTTAATTAATTTAAGATCTGTATTGTGTTTGTGAAATATTAAATAAATGAACCACCATTACATCATCCGTCGGGCAGTAGCCAGCCAGGTATAACACCTCGCCTGGTCGGAGGATCCTCCTTTACCAGTGGAGGGACTACCACCTCCTTCCCTCCATAACTGTATCCCTTTGAGCTGATTTTTTATTTTAGGGAATAAAAAGAAGTCATACGGAGCCAAATCAGGACTGTAAGGAGGGTGTCCCAAGACTCTGACCGGTGTGGAGTCCAGGAAGTCCCTTGTTTTGATCACAGAATGCGCGGGCGCGTTGTCGTGGTGAAGAAGGACCCCGCGGAGCCCGTTGTTCGGTCGCTTGCTGCTCATTGCAGAAAAAACTTTTGCAGGCATTTTGTGCTACACCATTCGGCGTTGATGCTGCTTTGGTCTCGAAGTGGAATTGAAAGGTACACCATCAAAGTGAAGAAACTAGCAATTAAAATGTTTCCTGCGCTCCTCGATCGCTCCACTTTCGTAGGCGTTGGTTCATTTTGAAACAGCCAAACTGTCGACTGACGCTGAACTGTTTCTGGATCGTATTGATAAATCCAAGATTCGTCACCTGTCACAATGTCGTTAACGTGCCGTGACGAAGCTGCATCAAATTTTTATATCATAACACGGCACCAATCCACACGGGCCTGCTTCTGAGCTTCGGTGAGGTTGTGTGGTACCCAGCGGGAAACTATCCTCCTTACGCGAAGGTGCTCGTGCAAAATCTTGTGAACACTTCCTGAATCAATCAGCAGAGCATGCTAAATCTCTTCGAACGTAATTTGCCGGTTTTCTTACTGCCTGAATTATTTTTTTTACTGCTAACACACCTTCTTTGGTAACTGCCGTCGTAGGACGATCATCCTTCAAAGTAAGACGACCGCATTTGAACTCGCTATACCAGCTGACTACTCGCTATCCAACGTTCTTTTTCTAGGCGCACAGTTATGTAAAAAATATTAAATATAAATTTAAATTTTGCCGCGCTATAAATATATAAAATTATACATCTTATAACAATTTAACGATGTAATAATATTTATTCTGAGTTCGTATGAGTTCGATTATTTTATATTTAAAAATAAATCTTTTACAACGTTTCCATACTTCATTACATTTTGTTAACGGTATTCTCATTAATTGCCACAAGTAAAATCAATTTAATTCTGGAGCCGTAAAGCGCAAACTCAACAAAATTTGGCGTATGGTGGATTTTTATATATTGTAAACCAGGGCGTCGTCAGCAGTCGGCAATGTTCCGATCTCCGCGCATGCGCCAATTGAATTGAACCGCCGACGGCTCCGACCAATATCGTACCATAGACAACTTTTCGTTATCTGGCAAGCAAAATCTGCTTTTTGTTTGTAGGTTATGTTTTAGTGATTAATTGTCAAAATTTATGTTGAATATTTTCGTGGAATTTGTTCTGGTAATATGGAGTGGACATGAACGTATTATTTGTGTTACCTTGTGATTTCTACTATAGATCGTCGGTCAAGGAAACGTATTTTACATCTTTCGTCCATTTAGTGACTGTGTCGATCTCGGAGTAATACTTGACATTGAGTTATTGAATTGAGATGTAACACGAAAGTGGATACGCACTCGTCACCTTACTATCAACAACGAAGTTTCCAAACTGAACTTGATACTTTGTAGATCTGTACATTTCAGTTTCGTTAGTTATAAAGTGTAGTCATAAGCCCTCAAGATGACGATGAGTCAGTTATCAGTTATGAAACTTTATAATACAGTAGTGGACGATGTGATAGCCGGAGTGAGGGATTGCTTTCTGGACGACGGTGTGGACGAACAAGTGTTGCAGGAACTTAAGCAATTATGGAAAACAAAGCTTCAAGCTAGTGGGGCTATGGACCCACCCCAGCCTGAACCGGCAATACCACCGCCACCGGTACTACAAAACTTTCAAAAAGCTAATGGTAATAATGCAGTACCTAAAAGAACTGATACCCACTTGGGACAGCAAGGTTCTAGCCAAAATTCGGGTGTAGAGCATGGTGCTCCTGCATCAAATCTAGCGGGTGCTCATCCACATCATGTGATGGACCCCAACAATAAAGTGCCCGTACAACTTACATTGCCTGCACAGCCTGGTGTACCTGGATCACAGCCTCGCTCATTTACCATACAAATACCTGCGTCAGCACTTAATGGTAATAAACTACATCAAGTGCTCACTGGCCCTATTATAAATGCTACTATAAGTTTACCTCAACCTCTAGCTGCAACACTACTGCAGCAACATATCAACTCAGCTTTAGCCGGACAACAAAATGAATTTGATGGTGGTGGAGGTGGCCGCAGTGGGGCTGCACCCTTTTCTTTAGATGGCGCTCTAGACTCTTCTGATGAAGAAGGTTCAAATGGTGGTGATGGATCAGATGATGGTGCAGGAGATGATGATGAGGATGAAGAGTCTGCAGAAGAGCGAGCAGAGGAAGAAGAAGAGGAGCGTGACGAGAGTGGGGGAGCTGAGGAGGAGCCTCTAAATTCAGGAGATGATGTCTCTGATGAGGAGCCTGGTGATATGTTCGATACTGACAATGTGGTGGTTTGCCAATATGACAAAATTACTCGCAGTCGCAATAAGTGGAAGTTCTACCTTAAAGATGGTATCATGAACTTAGGTGGGAAGGATTATGTCTTTCAAAAAGCTAATGGTGATGCGGAATGGTGAAATTTTCCCAATTATGAACAAAATATAAGCTGTGTGTATTTTTATAGAAGGTGTAACTTGTTGTATCTGACTGTTGGAATGTAACTACTAGGGAACACAAGACTATGTTGAAACTATCACAGATATTATTATTTAACTAAGATGGTTATCCTCATTGACTTCAACCAGGGTATGAGTTTGAGATTCCAATATTGCGACTTTAAAAATTTTCTAATTTTCTTCAATAATAAAAAATGATAAATTGCTACACATTAATTATAGCTTAGGTATAGTTGTAAAATTTGTATTTATACCTTCAACAGGGGGTTCACTCCAAAACGACAATTAAATTTGAATTGTATCTGTAACATGAAATGTCTACCTAAAGAATTTAATCCTCTTTGTGAATTTCTGTGGTGTATATTAAAAAGATACATGTAATTATATATTGAAACTCTAGTTTTCATTACGTTACTATTCGGCTACCTAATCTGAAGTCAATGTTGGTGTTGCTCATTGAGAATGTACCGAATGTTGGTGATGGTTCAATGATATTTGGCGCTTCTTTAATTAGTTATTTCCCAAATTGATTGTATGCTGTACATTATAATTGAATCTGCTATTTTAGCTTCACTAAAGTTTATACATGAATCAATAATTGTAAAAGTAGAAATAATCCAAGCATTGTATATTATATAACTTTTGTGCCATAACAAAGCAATAATTCTGAAATCATAACCACTGTTTGAAAAAAATCCATTGTGTATTTATAACTGCTTATTCAAACATGTAGGTATTTTCTTTGTATACAATTGTTAATCAAAGGTACATACCCAAATTGTAGTTTCATTGTGTTGTATCAACTACTGTTTGTGGTGAGGCATATTTTCACAGAAATATAAATGTGCTATTATATATTTCATCATTGTAAGTATATTGGAAATAACCATATAGCACTAACTATATAATACTACGGCATATTTATGTATTTTATATAACTGTGTACTTAGTGAAGCTGGTAGCATGTATGGTATAATTAGTGTGATGATAAAGTAAGTCCAAAATTATCCAGTAATGTGTACATCATGGATGTATTACATAGCTTTCATTCTACATTTCATTAATAGATTAAGTTGAGTTTAAGATCCAAACAATACTTCGTAAGTTACTTCAAAATAAAAATAGTTCAGTTAATAATTATGATGAATTTATATAACTTTTGAATTGTTCAATAATTATCTTAAAAATATTTTCATAATATATAATACATAATATTCATTCCCTCATACTTTCTAGAAGGTACTTTTAAATAACACCTGAGTACTGGCAATACCTTTCTGCCAAATAAGTGTCAATAAAAATCGTCCACTTTTTGTTTTTATTTTTAGGATGTCTTTGTCACTAAGTTATTTATAATGTGATATCTATGATAATAAATATACTTATTGTTTTTTTTTAATCATAATGAGTGGAAGTTTAAAAAATAATATTCTAAATTTAATTTGTAATTAAATGGATCTTTGATGATAATTGTACATGCAGCAAGTTCCAATTGTCTAGTTAATTCTTAAATAGATGTAATATAAGTTTTCTTACGGTTTGTTTCAATCCCTGGATAAAAACGTTTGATGAAAGTGGTAATTATAATAAAATACGTTGCAACACTTACTTTTTTTTCATTTATTTTAAATTATCTCTACATTAATAATTATTTATATATGCATTCAATTTTATGGCCTTACATACCCCTCTATCTCCGTCTGATCTATTTCTCAACGGGTTATCGATTAAAGCTCCGCTTCTAACCTCCGAAACAAAAAATTTGGAACCATAGTCGAAACCAGAGGTCTAATAATAATCAGAAGTTACGATTTTTTGGAACCGCAGTCGAACCTCGCTGCCATCCTTAATTTGCAGTGGTCGCGCCGTAAACATCGTTGATGTTTATAGATTCAAATGCGAGGAAAACATAACGCTAATCAAAAAACAGATGATTTGAAATGGCTAGCACAGCAGATCATCAGTTTTATGTGTAAATGCCTGCTATTTTGATGCCCGGGTACTTTTAAAAATATTTTCTTTAAATTCACATTTTTTATTTTATAATATCTTTGGAATGAATTGTCCTATTTAACTCGAAAAGTAAAATACAGTTATTGAAACAGTCTTGAATACGAAATGATTATATGGATAAGGATTAATACAAAGCTATGGATAGTATATAGCCTATATCCATCTTAAAAAAACTTACATGACTTGTAAAAGTGTCTTTAAAAAGATCTATTTACAGAAATAAACGATCATTTCATTTCAGTATGGTATGATTTTGGTCTGTATTTCTAGTATTGACTTTTCTTTTTATAATAAACGTTGCCACACTAGGATTTTCTCCTGTGTCGTGGGTGCGAAACACAAATTTTCACATACGCAAACGCCCAGAACCGGAACAACTACCTGTAGAACGTACAAATATTTGCTCCGTGCGGGGATCGAACTCGCAATCTGTGACGCACAACCGATCACTCAACCACTGCGCTGCCGAGTCGTCGTTTTAAAACGTAAAGAAGTAACAACAATAGTTGGACATATGGTATCGCGAGGTTTTTGTAGATATTGACATTTTATTTAATATTGTAGAACATGTTTTTATTCTATCTTCAATAGTTTCCGCAGTGCCGTGGTTTTTTCAACATTTTTCATTTATGCTCCGCTACTATTGATTAATAGCCTATGTCAATCGGGAATAGTGCATCGCATCCCAACAGTGAAAGAATTTATCAAATCGGTTCAGTAGTTTCGAAGCCTATTAAATACAAACAAACAAACAATCAAATATTAGTATAAATAAAAATGAAGTTCCAATTTTAATTCACCTTGGAACACTGTAGTTTGTCCGAAAAATAAAATGATTTTTCACTCAATTTGTATTTCAAAAAGACAAAGAAAAACATTACATATCATCACGCCTGTCGTCCCCAAAAGGTTAGGCAGAGGTGTTCTAATGTAAACCCACATTTCGGCGGTATATTTTAGGTCCCTTGTAATAGGGGCGAGCCTATTGCCATTAACCGGGCACGAATCCAAACCCCGAGCTGCTACTGAGAATTTCAGTGACACCCCCCTCCCCCCGCACGTCTTGCATGCCCATATCACAGATTACCTTGAAATATTCACTGACAGACGCAATCTTATCTCTACATTACACAAATAGATCGTCTAGAGTTAGGGGTCGAAAGTCTGGGCTTAATGCCTAAGTAGATGATGCGGCCCCATGAATGACCCCACAAATACGATTTTAATTGATTTTACGACATTTTTGAATAAGTCAGCGGGTAGATGACCCACGGGCTCCTCACATTTTGAGAAGAATTAGGTTAAGTTAGGTTAGTATAGTCCACTGATCTTACCACTAGTCTACCACAGCCAGTGGCGTAGCGTGCCTTGGAGGGCACGGCCCTGTAAAATTATTTGACCCGAATGACTTGTCATTTCTGAAAAGGGGCAGAAAAAGAAAGCATCCCACTTAAAAAAATGCCAAATCATAAAAAAAAAACTACAGGGAAACTGGGAAGACCTTTTTTTAGCCCCAGCGCCTTGATCACCTAGATTAAAATTTTGAAAAATGGCTCGGGCAATGTTAGCGGCGTTAACGGGGCTTCTGTAACCCGGGGCTCCATATCATTGACACGGCTGATACCGGTAGCTACGCGCCTGATAGTCTAAGATCCGGCTGCAGAATCACTATGTTCATAGCGTGCATAGTCAAAATCCATTTTTAGGTATAATTAAAAATGGGAGAAACTATTTTTGCCAAAGTGCCAATAAAAAATTGCCTGCGAGTATTTTTTTTATATTAATTGACTTGACAAAAACAAAAATCACTTACCTACTATGAAAATAAACTACAATCCATCCCAGAGCAAAATATGTAAATAACATGAATAGGTATCGTTGCAGCAAGGCTACAAAGTTCTTATTACCTGTTTAAACCTTAACAGCAACCATACGTATTCAAGTTTTGACTGTGCACGCGTAGTGACACTAGTGATTCTGCAGCCGGATCTCGTACTATGACCACAGCTTTCAATTTTAAATTTAATTAGGTAGGTTTTTAGAGCGGTTTGTAGTCGCTAAATTATTCTGAAAACATCTACAGATGCAGAGCTATGCACCTAAATAACATGTTGATTTGAGACTGTGATCCAATTGTAATGGTAATAACTGCAAATAAATGGTAGGTAACCTGCATCATTAATAGAAAATTTAGAAATATAGTTTTATTGTAAAATATAGATAGGAAAGATTACCTACCTAATTAGGTTTAGGTTTGTTAAATTGTTGGAGGAATGGAAAGATCATCATTTTAATAATCATTTGGTTATTTTTTTGCTTTTAGGAGATCAATAATAATTGAGTATTAATAAGTTAATAACTAAATAAATATACATACCTATAGCAATTGTGCAAAATTTATTGAAACAATATTTGCGCGATGAAAGATTTTCAGCTTAGTGTTTTGAAAGCTGTGGTTATAGTACGAGATCCGGCTGCAGAATCACTAGTGTCACTACGCGTGCACAGTCAAAACTTGAATACGTATGGTTGCTGTTAAGGTTTAAACAGGTAATAAGAACTTTGTAGCCTTGCTGCAACGATACCTATTCATGTTATTTACATATTTTGCTCTGGGATGGATTGTAGTTTATTTTCATAGTAGGTAAGTGATTTTTGTTTTTGTCAAGTCAATTAATATAAAAAAAATACTCGCAGGCAATTTTTTATTGGCACTTTGGCAAAAATAGTTTCCCCCATTTTTAATTATACCTAAAAATGGATTTTGACTATGCACGCTATGAACATAGTGATTCTGCAGCCGGATCTTAGACTATCAGGCGCGTAGCTACCGGTATCAGCCGTGTCAATGATATGGAGCCCCGGGTTACAGAAGCCCCGTTAACGCCGCTAACATTGCCCGAGCCATTTATCAAAATTTTAATCTAGGTGATCAAGGCGCTGGGGCTCAAAAAAGGTCTTCCCAGTTTCCCTGTAGTTTTTTTTTTATGATTTGGCATTTTTTTAAGTGGGATGCTTTCTTTTCTTTTTCTGCCCCTTTTCAGAAATGACAAGTCATTCGGGTCAAATAATTTTACAGGGCCGTGCCCTCCAAGGCACGCTACGCCACTGGCTGTGGTAGACTAGTGGTAAGATCAGTGGACTATACTAACCTAACTTAACCTAATTCTTCTCAAAATGTGAGGAGCCCGTGGGTCATCTACCCGCTGACTTATTCAAAAATGTCGTAAAATCAATTAAAATCGTATTTGTGGGGTCATTCATGGGGCCGCATCATCTACTTAGGCATTAAGCCCAGACTTTCGACCCCTAACTCTAGACGATCTATTTGTGTAATGTAGAGATAAGATTGCGTCTGTCAGTGAATATTTCAAGGTAATCTGTGATATGGGCATGCAAGACGTGCGGGGGGAGGGGGGGTGTCACTGAAATTCTCAGTAGCAGCTCGGGGTTTGGATTCGTGCCCGGTTAATGGCAATAGGCTCGCCCCTATTACAAGGGACCTAAAATATACCGCCGAAAATGTGGGTTTACATTAGAACACCTCTGCCTAACCTTTTTGGGACGACAGGCGTGATGATATGTAATGTTTTTCTTTGTCTTTTTGAAATACAAATTGAGTGAAAAATCATTTTATTTTTCGGACAAACTACAGTGTTCCAAGGTGAATTAAAATTGGAACTTCATTTTTATTTATACTAATATTTGATTGTTTGTTTGTTTGTATTTAATAGGCTTCGAAACTACTGAACCGATTTGATAAATTCTTTCACTGTTGGGATGCGATGCACTATTCCCGATTGACATAGGCTATTAATCAATAGTAGCGGAGCATAAATGAAAAATGTTGAAAAAACCACGGCACTGCGGAAACTATTGAAGATAGAATAAAAACATGTTCTACAATATTAAATAAAATGTCAATATCTACAAAAAACCTCGCGATACCATATGTCCAACTATTGTTGTTACTTCTTTACGTTTTAAAACGACGACTCGGCAGCGCAGTGGTTGAGTGATCGGTTGTGCGTCACAGATTGCGAGTTCGATCCCGCACGGAGCAAATATTTGTACGTTCTACAGGTAGTTGTTCCGGTTCTGGGCGTTTGCGTATGTGAAAATTTGTGTTTCGCACCCACGGACACAGGAGAAAATCCTAGTGTGGCAACGTTTATTATAAAAAGAAAAGTCAATACTAGAAATACAGACCAAAATCATACCATACTGAAATGAAATGATCGTTTATTTCTGTAAATAGATCTTTTTAAAGACACTTTTACAAGTCATGTAAGTTTTTTTTAAGATGGATAATAGGCTATATACTATCCATAGCTTTGTATTAATCCTTATCCATATAATCATTTCGTATTCAAGACTGTTTTCAATAACTGTATTTTACTTTTCGAGTTAAATAGGACAATTCATTCCAAAGATATTATAAAATAAAAAATGTGAATTTAAAGAAAATATTTTTAAAAGTACCCGGGCATCAAAATAGCAGGCATTTACACATAAAACTGATGATCTGCTGTGCTAGCCATTTCAAATCATCTGTTTTTTTATTAGCGTTATGTTTTCCTCGCATTTGAATCTATAAACATCAACGATGTTTACGGCGCGACCACTGCAAATTAAGGATGGCAGCGAGGTTCGACTGCGGTTCCAAAAAATCGTAACTTCTGATTATTATTAGACCTCTGGTTTCGACTATGGTTCCAAATTTTTTGTTTCGGAGGTTAGCGGAGCTTTAATCGATAACCCGTATTTCTAAATTTTCTATTAATGATGCAGGTTACCTACCATTTATTTGCAGTTATTACCATTACAATTGTATCACAGTCTCAAATCAACATGTTATTTAGGTGCATAGCTCTGCATCTGTAGATGTTTTCAGAATAATTTAGCGACTACAAACCGCTCTAAAAACCTACCTCCCTGTAGGTCTATTAGGTACTCTAGAGTAAGTATACGAGTAATTAAGTCATTATTTCTTAGCATTCAATTGTATGTACCTACTACACTATTTACGTGCGAAACTCTTGGAATAAAATTCGATTAACTTGCTAAAATGTTAGTCTGACATAGGTACGTAGACTGCACTCTGCCTGTCCCGGGAGGTAGGTAAACCGTTAGTGCCGACGTCGCTTGATACCTACGTCACGCTCGCACTGTGATGCCATGGGAGATTTTTAACCATATCCGTAACGTTTTAGTAACATTACGTTGCTTGGTACTGCAGTTACTTTTCGCAGGTACCTAGTAGGTACTTATATATAAGCGACGGATTTGTAATGATTGTGATTCATCTGTACGCAAATACGGTATAATAGGCACAACATGCACACAATTTCACGGTAATTTCTATAGGTTACGGAGACTAGTGTAGTGTAGGTCTCAGAATTCTAGTTACTAGTCTATGTGTGGACGAATTCTTTATTACTTATTTAGATATTTACACGTTAATATTGTAAGGCTACTTTAATGTTGTGCCTAATATTGTATAGCTAATAATTTTATGATGGGACCTTAAAAACCGTTGCTAAAGTAACGTTAGTTGACATTACAACAGAGTGTTTACTAAAAGTCACACAGTCAAGTAACCAGTCACAGGACGCTTTTGAAGTGCTATTTCAATTGTTATACCTACATAATTAAGTTGTAATAAGATCATTAGTTGGATCAGGGTAGGCAGGTAGGTAGATATTATAAAAGACAAAGTAAGTCACTCCACTCGCCTCTAACTGAGCCAGCTCCAATTATCTACGGTAATCCGGCGCAACGGGCTGGGCTAGATAGCCGCCTGTAATCGACTTACCCGCGCGATTTAATATCGCACTCAATGTCCCAGCAAAATATTTTCGCAATTTACCTCCGACCGGCTTTGTTTTATGAAACAAGTTTATTTCTACAATCTTAGGTGAATATTCAATATTAAATTTTATTCAGCATCGTTAACTATTCCTGTGATTTATACGTAACTGCCTCATTGATGTAGTGGCTCCAAGCGCGGATGATGAGCTTGAGGTCTCGACCTCAATTCCCAGGTAGAGCAGCGTTATGAGTATTTTCTATTAAATTCGTAATACTTAGCACCATATTTAATAAGCCATTAAGTATGGTGCTACGTATTAATTATAACTTACAGTTTAATTAATGTCTACACTGTAAAGTGAGTGCGAGGCATGTACAAATAAAGACATTTAATGGTTGAGTGGGTAAATTAGGAACCTAGCCTTATCATCAGTCCTTTAATGTCCCACTGCTGGGCACGGTCTCTCATTTCAGAGGCTATAGTCCACCTCGCTAGGCTACTGCTGGTTGGCAGACTTCACATGCCATCGAGAATATCTCTCAAGCATGCAGGTTTTCTCGTTATGTTTTTCTTCACCATTTGAGCATGTGATAAATACGCACATAACTTCCGAAAAGTCAGTGGTGCGTGCCTTGGGTTTGAACTCGAGACCTTTGACATCTCAATCCACTGTTCACACCACTAGGCTACCACACCACAGCTTAGCCTTATCAGCAATACACATTTCCTCACAATATAAATCTAATACTTTTGTAACATTTTGCCTACTCAGATAATTCTTCTTACAACGAACGCAAACTACTAACCTGTCGAGGACTGTGGTGCTTACTTTTTATTTGTTTACCTTCCGCTCTCCAGTTTTACTACCCATTTCCACAGGCGTTACTACCCATTGCTCAGCAAAAAATATTCCCTACTTAAACCGAAGCACTCATTATTTGAATTGAAGGTGTAGGTATAAATCATACAGATAGCAAGGTGCCCACTTTTATTCTGACCTGTAAGTCTTAAAATAAATCACTATTTTAGCTACGGCGTCTAAATCGGGACACGGTTATGTATCTTTTTGGGGGCAGAAAATAACTGGTATCGATTCAACTAGAATTGTCGAAACTCGAAACTCGAAACGTGCAACTCGATTCTATTCGGGTGACACATTTTACCGGTGACAGGCACTCGGAGAAGCGTGCAATTTGTTACCAACGTTAAGCAAACCCACCGACTTATCTAAATCTTACTGATACGTAAGCTATTTAGACATCTGTCGTTTGTAGGTATACATATACATACTTGGAATTAGAATTCTGAATCAACTCGGATTTGCCTACGTATCTTAAGATCTACATATATTGCATTACGTACTTTTACTTATATTGTCGGTGGCTCTACAGTAGATTTCAACATCACAATCACCACATCAAAATCAAGTTAAGCCCGAAAAACAGAATCTTTGATATATAATACAAATCTTTTCTCGTAACCATCAAATGAATTGGAAATCATTCGCTTGAAAACAATTTTATCTTATTGTACAGAAAAGAGCTTTTTCAGAATAAATATCAGGCGGAGATTTAACTTTTTTCAGGTATCGTATTTTTCGGTGTTTAATCGAAAACTTCTTTTTATTAAGAAGTTTTACGTTTAAAAGGCTTATGGTCGTATCAATTCAAAGTTATGATGAGAATGTTAGTTATTGGCAGTATGTATATGAAATTGAATATACTTTTTGTACGAAACAATAATAATAATACTTATCATTTAAAATTATTGTAAAAAATTTAAAATAAAAGTTTATGAAACTCGGTAAGTCTATTGTTTAAGTTTTAAACATTTCAGCAGTGAGTTGTAATTTTACAGTTGAGAAATAAAGACGCGTCTCAAGAAACCGATGCAACCTACATTTGAAATTAGGTACTTGGCTTATATTATGTTACGGGCATAATGTACTTAGATATGTTTACACATATGTATAGGTATTGTATGTGTGTACAACAACAAAAACATTACAGACGAGTGGCGGATTTACACATTTGCCGCCAGTAGGCTATTACGGACCTTTGCAATTCAATACCTTAGTTCACAATAATATTAATTACATATTTATTGTGAATTAAATTACAACTTTATGATTTGAGCACTACCGTTATCTTTCCAAATTTACTCAGTAACTTTTACCAGAGCTGTGTCGAGCTTACAAAATATGGTGCCTTAACGTCCTGTAGCATCATTATATTTTGGCACCCCCTAAAATCTACCAGCCTGGTGCCCAGGCCGGTATATTAGATACGCCTGGAGGCCTGCTGGTATGCCCATCGCTGTTAAAGAAAATTATTCGTTAGTAGCAAAGGCTATTCTTTATTACTGAGAAAATACCTGACTCAGCCGTGCGGACAATAAAAGGGTTGCGAAATAATATACATACATATACCATACATTCTGTTAAAAAATATATACGCTCCAAGCATTACAATATTAGTATGTCAATGTAGATAAGTGCTTATATATACATAAGCGTCAATCTGAAAAGAAATACGATAAGATCTCGTGAACAAAGTACTAACCTGTTGAATGCTTGTGTGGCTGCGAGTTTAGCTTCATTCTCTCTCGGCTCTCCCGACGGTGCGGTCGTTATCGAACGAGACCCCAACTCCACAATAATAAGTACCCATACAAGTACCACTCAACACTAAAGTGTCTGCATTTATTTTCTCTTTGATCTAACATATATTTTTTTTTTGCAGGTCCGAAACTAGTGTTGTACGCGGTTTCGTATCTCTCAACAAGTAGCTGGAAAATGTCGTGTTTCGGTGGCGGTGTGCTGATCCCAGATTGAAGAAAACAGTGTGTTTATGGTGTTCAGTGTGGTGTGATGATGTGTGTGAAGTGAAGTGTTAAGGAAAAGAAAAGCGACACCATGCTGCCGACTAATGTTATGTCTTTTATGAAAAAGGTAAGTGAATTTATTTACTTTCAGCATGTTAGGTCCAACATTATCATTAAATATATAATAATATGATTTCGAAATCTTTATCACTAAGCTGGTGGATGGTTCAGATTGCCGTGTTAATGTAGTCACACACGGTGTGCATAATTTAATGTTAGAAAGTACCCATCCTCTGATATAATCCCGTAGTCGTAGTCGCTCGATGCTTTCGGGAAGTAATTAAGCAGGTATGAGATACCTCACTCGACACGGATTGATTAATAGTATTTCTACCTAACCTTACCATTTCAGTTGTTATTTTAATCTACTCGTACTTGCACCATGAGTTTTAAGGGGCTATCGAAACCATTAACGGCTCTGAGATACGCGGATATGCATAATGTCCCACCATATTGGGATTTGAATAAAATTTATATTCTCATATCTGCCAGAAAATTCAACGTTTCACAAAGTAAGACGGAAGATATAAGCCCGTTTTTTTGGTACAGTCGAAAAAGCTAATTGGTTTACATCCACACATAGATCGGTCTATAGTTGCATGTATACATATCAATTAGCTTGTACATCACCTAACATGGCCTATGGGCGTCATTCGGGCATTTTAATCAAATAATACTAAAATCCTGAACAAAATTTGTTATCCCCGAGCAATAAATGCGCTGGCTGTTTTTAGACATAAATTATTCAGTTTGCTTCTGTCACAATATGCGAATGTATGTATAGTAAATATGTGGACACGAGCGTCGAATAGCGACCGCAAACATGACATAGGTGCATACATACATATTTCACACACAGTGCGACACGTAGATACATCTAATATCTTGTGTTATTTTTTTATGGTCTGACGACACAATTTGGTACAGGGGCTGAACAACTACATCACAATGGGTGTTTGACATTGTGGTCTACAAGATCAGCATAAAATAATATTAAATTATTTATTTAATTAATTATAACGGCATAATTCCACTTACAGTAATTAAAATTAAGGACATGCATACATGAAGAAAATAGAATGTAATGTACCTACTATGTACTTGGCCAATGTTGTTTTTTATATTTTAATGATCAACACAGTGAAAGCTGAATTAATTATATTATTGAAGCTTAATCATATTATTATACTTCTTTATATAACTTCATGCCTGCTATAAAATAACTACCCATTTGCGTTAAATAGCAATCATTGTTTTGATTTTCCTGAGCTTAATTAAATTTTCCTGTTTTAGTTTATTCCTCTAACATAAAATATTTAATGTGCTCGGCTAACAGAATTTCCTCTCCGACTAAATCTTTTTAGCTTTTAACTGGGGCTTAAATGTAGCAAAAATAGCTGGTACTTACTCTCCTGGTCTTTCATAGAGTAAATGAAAGTGGGTCAACCATTGTTATCCAAAGGCGAACGGCAGATTTGGTACCGCATATTTTTTTTGTTGTTCTGTTATAGAACTTGCACCACTTGATAAGGCAACTAAGCCATTTATTTTCATGTAAGTGTACTATTTTTAGAACTTTGCATTAATTAATAATATCAATAAAAAGATTTTAATAAAGAAACGTAATACAATCGTAAACTAAACGCAGTTATGTTTTTAGAAGTTGCCATATGTAAAATAACACAAATATCGAAATGATAATTAATTATTTAGAAATAGAAATAACATTAAATATAAATAAATACTCATATATTATACGTACAAACGCATAATTGTTGGATAAAGTAATATTAAGTTTTTTTTAAATATAAGTAGGTATAATAATTGTACTTACAAAAAAAAGTATTGTTTTATTTACCGACACTCAAAACCCCATCAGAAATTCATCATGATCAAACTGTTGCAGTCCGCTGCTGGACATAGGTACCTATCTCCTAATACACCGAATCCTTTTCACAATCTACCTACTTAAGTAAGTAAAACACTACAAGGATAGCGACAAGCAATCTAAGACATTTACTTTACCACCAAAACAATGTTTATGTACCTATAAGTAACAATTTACATCGGTACACTAGTACATAACCTCAAAAAATAGAACTGGTTATAACTTTTACGTCCCAAGTTCTAAAAATCTAAGAATTTAAAAAAGGCTTGTCTATCATATTTACTACCAATTAAAACAAAAAGTATCCCAAAACACGAAATTTTATTAGGTGTACGAGATTCTCATACAAGCCTGCCATTCGCCTTTAGTTTAGTTATTTCAGTAGTAGGGCCTATGTCTATGCAGTTGTATAGATGCTACCTATCGAGACATGGCGTGCGATTTCAGAATTATTAATTAATACAAAAAACGCAATTACAAATAGATATATAATAGAAGAGAATAAACCTATAACAACAGCCGAAAATAAATCCAATAGGTATAGACAATTCATTAACCGAAAAAGCAATAACATTACAAAAGCAAGACCTCCTGCTTAATTGAGCTTGGACCACTACATCATTGACACAATTATAAAATAACATTAAAACCAATTACGCAATACAAGTAGAAAAATTATATCGTTCTTTTATTGTAAACTATATTTAACTATGTTTTTTGTGGAATAAGGTACATACCCTCCCTCGGGACCTACGTGAGCTTTCAACATAAAAGTAGCTATTGTCCCAGTGTCCTTTTCCTTGTATTTTATCTGACGAAATTTCATAAGAAACCATTCTTTCTTTAGAATTTTATGTAGGTGGATTCATTTATATCCATATACATATAAATGGGGAAAGTTACTGGACTAATCTATCAACGCACCACCTTAACCCTGCGTACGTTTCGGTTTAAATACCTCACGTTAGAAATCTAATTTATATATCTGATCCTGTTCGCAGAAATCCAATTTGAGATTTAAAAAATCCCAACACGGCTCGTCTGTTCCGGTATTAAAGTTTGAAGTCTTATAGCGAAACTATTCGAAGCTCCGACTTTATCCGTTGCGCAATTTTTGTAACATTATTAGCCAACATTTTAGAACACTGAAAGCATTTTATAGAAAATCAGTACGTGAATAATATAATAGAATATAATTAGTATGCTTCAGTTATTGAGAGAATATTTATATGAGAATACTTAGTAGCCTGGCCCACAATAACAAGGGACCTAACACTTTATTTTTTATGGAAATAAGGGGGCAAACGGGCAGGAGGCTCACCTGATGGTAAGTGATTACCGCCGCCCATGGACATCTGCAACACCAGGGGACGTGCAAATGCGTTGCCGGCCTTTCAATAAAGAATATATTCTCCTCTTGAAGGTTCCCACGCCGTAACGGTTCGGAAAGACCGCCGGCGACAGCTGGTTCCACAGAGCGGTGGTGACAGCTGGTTCAACATACCGTTGTATTTATTATAGGTAGATATAAAGCAGTATTCCTCTGCATAACATAACATAAAATATATTACAACACGTAACTCAGTGTTTTGGCACATTTTTCAAAGCATTCTGAAAATCGCCCTATATTGTTAGACTCGCATAATACCCTATATACTATAAGAAAGTGATAATGATGATAAGTCTATTAAAAAAATAGAATCTGAGGCAAGAATTGAATAAATAATATAAAGGCAAGTACGAAAGTAGGAATAATTTAAAGGAATTAAGAAGGATTCATTATTTAAAGCTTATAAATACAGTCTCCATTGTCTGTTCATATCGCCGTATATCTTTGAGGCTATTTTTTCGATATAATCGCAAGTCAATTATTTTCAATCCATAAACGTACTTTTTTATACGTTATCTTCATTGTTTTTAATATGGTGGGTGATGAACATCGAACCTATTCTTACCTTCTTAATAAATACATTTTTGTTTCACCCTGAGTATAACATTTTAGTAGAAGCTAGTAAAATAATACATTCTCGTAGATTTTCGCCGTCCCCGCAGCATACAGTGCCCATGGGAACATATACAAATTAGCAAAACCTCCTTTCGAGAAGCATCCCTAAATATGAACCCTAATGGCGTGTTTCACCATCCGTGTTACTAGTTGGTTATCGGATATTCAACCTATACTTCTCCCGATATATTACGCTACACCAACACCGCTACACATAGTCTACGTTTGGGCTTGCCGACGATCTCCTTATCTAGGGACACATAACATTCTGTTCCTAAAATTTCACCTAGTCAGAAATATTGGAAAAAAGTTGTACGACCTGTTGGTCTTCGGCCACTATCATCATTCTTATTTTGCCATTATGGTAGGTCGTCGACATCTTGATATTTGACATATCTGTTTATCCACATTGTCAGGAAAACCTTCGACTTTTTATGTACTTATCAGCCTGATCGGGCCACTTTTAAGATCCTTTGAGTGTGAGCATAGGTGCATAGCTTAGTAGTGGAACGCCTTTGCGGCATGCTTGGCCACCAATTAACACTTACTTGGAAAAACATCACAAAAAAATATTTTTAGATAAATTAATATCACATACGTATATATTTCTGGACAAGTCAGAAACAGGCACTTCCTCCAATAAAGTAGACAAAATTGTTATTTGTAGAGTAATTGTTTTGCGTTGGCATGTGAATGCGGTATCTATGCGCGCCTCACTTATCTGGGAGCAGGTGAGAGCAGTGGCGGCGGCGGCTCACTAACGCTTCCTGTGGAATGAATTAACGCTCCGCCGAGCGGAAACGTCTTTCTTTTTCATCAACACAATATTGTTGAGTTCCGTGCTCGCAAACAATACCGCTTGTGAAACACTACATGTACATATACTGTCTGGAAAACAAAAGGTTCAACTACACATGAGATTTAAAAGCGCATTGTGGATTCCTACATTTAATACCCACTAATTATGTAATTAGAATATATATATAATTCCATCATACCACATTGGCATGGTGAGAGGTCGTGGCAACGCGGGGCGTCACTATTGAACTGCTTGCTGACCTTTTGTTGAAAGCAAAGACTTCTCCGTGCATCGAACAATACGAAAAGTCGACAGACGTGATTTTCATTGTAATATCTTATGCACTGTCAACTTAAAAGGCTCTTAAATGTGTTGAGACTGGCTATTATAAATGTATACCTAGCCTATCAAACTGTGCATTTACTTTATTAGGATATGTTAAAATTGTCGGATTAAAATGAAATATGTAAAAAAATGCCTAAATAATGATTGGGCTTATTTTAAGCCTAAAAAAGTAGTTGTTGTATCTTTATATCATAAAAATGTATCATTAATTTAATCCACATGAATGGTCAGCTATTGTTATGGTACCTTATCCTTTAGTTAAGAAATTTTGGCCTCGTACGCACACTTAAACAATGTTTAATTATTTGCTATGTTAAGTGCATACTTGAGAGAATTCTCGATGGCATGTGAAGTCTGCCAACCCGCAGTAGGCTAGCGTGGTGGACTAGCCCAGCAGTGGGACATTAATGGGTTGATGATGATGTTTAAGTTCCCGTAGGTAATTTATATTGCTATAGGGTCTTCACCATAACGTCCAATTGTTGGTTTTTAAACTAACATATACCTAAAGGCAATATATCACACACAGGGCCACGGCGAGCAAACCCTAGATTATAATATTAAATAATACTTTCATATCCCACAATTATACCTACCTTAACACCTACCTTTTGGAACCGTGCAACAAGTCAAGTTGTCAGTTTGACAATCCAAAAGTACCTGGAATATTGGTTTAATTGAAATAAATCATTTAAGTTTGAGTTTGAAACATTCATACCCCGAAACACAGGTCTAACCTAATTCAGGAATATTGCTAGTAAGGAAATTAATACGAGTTATTTGTTTTTAATTGTAAGATACCTATTGTTAAATGTATTGCACTTTTTAGGGTTCCGTAGCCAAATGGCAAAAAACGGAATCCTTATAGATTCGTCATGTCTGTCTGTCTGTCCGTCCGTATGTCACAGCCACTTTTTTCCGAAACTATAAGAATAATATATTATTGAAACTTGGTAAATAGATGTATTCTGTGAACCGCATTAAGATTTTCACACAAAAATAGAAAAAAAAAACAATAAATTTTGGAGATTCCCCATACTTAAAACAACATTTTTTTTCCTCAAACCCGAAATACGTGTGGGATATCTATGGATAGGTCTTCAAAAGGGATATTGAGGTTTCTAATATATTTTTTTCTAAACTGAATACTTTGCACGAGCGACACTTCCAAAGTGGTAAAATGTGTGAAGTAACTTCTAAAATAAGAAAATGATAAAACTAAAAAAGAATATAGGTATGATGTACATTACCATGCAAACTTCCACCGAAAATTGGTTAAAACGAGATCTTGTAAGTAGTTATTTTTGCAAATACGTCATAAATCATAAACCGCAATTTACTCTTCATTCAATTGTGTATACCTACTGTTGTTTACCTAGTCAATGGTACGGAACCCTTTGTGCGCGAGTCCGACTCGCACTTGGCCGGTTTTTTTAACATATTATACAATAAATATTATTTATTTATTTATTATTTATTCACAATACAATAATAAATATAAAGACTATCAATTATTTAAATACCAATCGTGTTTTTGAATGAGGTAGCCCCTTTGTACAGCATTAATACTCTCATACCATCTTCCCACAATTCCGCTTTTTTCTTATACTAGTAGGTTGTGACACTAGAGTCCTAAAAAGGTCAACAGCGCTCAATGTTATTATGCGTGGGCCTTATTATTTTGTCGGCTGTTTGATTTTTGCATCAAAATACATACTTTGCTACACTACCTGTAAATATAAAAATATACAAGAATATACACTGTACATTATACATACATACCTACAGACTTAGTTTCATTGAAAAAGTTTTGATAACAGAGGCATACGATTCAAAGTTCTTTGAACCACAGTGCGTTGCTGGCATGTTGGTGGTGGTTCGTCGCGGTTCGCGAGACCAAGATGGGTTTTTGTTTTTATACTTTATGTATGCGTGACTCGTATTGGGGGTGAAACCAAAAGTCCGTGTTATATAGTCTAGGTGTTATATAACGCTTGCCTTATGTTAAAGGGTTCTATAGTTAACCAGCATAATTTAACAATATAACGAAATAGAAGGTATATGAAAAGCCTTGATTGGGAAAACGGTAGGGAGAAATAAGACTTCTTTTTCAAACATCCTGGCTGTTGCAGAAGGTTCGGGTGGAGTGGGCGGCGTTCGAGAGGTCCACTGAATAGAGCCCACTCCCTAATAGTGCCGCTCCCTGACGACTCTATTAGCACACACCGCGCTGCATAAAGGTGCACCTGATCAAAGCGCGCATATTAAAGCAACTCTTTCACTCAACACTAGCACTCATATTTTTGCAAAAACAAATAGCATTCCATGAATTTCATATCGTTTTCTGAATTTTTAATTTAGAAATGTACCCGAATGTTTATATGTATCTGTTTATGCTAATGTATATTAAAGCACAACATAAATATATTTTACTTAGTTATGTTGTGTATCTGCTTTAATATAATGTTTCATTTTGTTTCATACCTATGAATATGTCAAAACCATATATAACCATGAAAAATTGCAACGTCAGTTGATTTAAAAAATAAAATTCAAACCAAACTCATTTCTTCCACCTTTATCGAATGAAACAAAAGTAAACGAACTGATGCCCCGCTCGGCGAATGTTTTATGGATATTTTTTGCTTTTTAAATGCTAATTTTCCGTAAGGTGAAACGAACACTTCAGAAAATTTCCATATAAATATTTATCTACATAATTCTGAGTTCGAATATACGTACAAAATCACAAGACTCTTAGACCCAATAGCTCGATTTACATCATTACTGCCTGTTAAATATGCAATTTTTCAATTTAATGTTCATAGTTACCGATCAATCTTACCTCATATGTTACTCACATTTTTTTTTTCTCATCACAATTCAAAAGCACCTGTATTGGTCCAATTGAAATAAAAGCTTTGACTTTGAGTTCATCGTTTTAAACCATTTGCTATAATTTTACCTGTGCGCCGCAAAACTAAATCCCGATTAAATCACTTGGGTTCGTTTGATGACCTCCATCTTTCCGAAGGACGGACGAGCATTGACAGGGCATATATGTACCGAAATGACGTTTAACATTAGATAAATCTTGCGTATCTAGGTATATTTCAATTCATATATTAACTATTCAGTGCGTAGTTATTTCGGTATTCGTGATTTATATTTCAACCCTTATCAAATTTAGAACTAGTACGTCACCAGACATATCGTTCAGTTGAAAATTATAATTATGGATTTTAGATAAATTTCAGCCAAACCTTAACTAACTAGTTCTTAACGCTTGAGCTAATTTTACCGTGGTTATATCGGATTTTTAATAGGTTAGTTGAAATTATTAATAAAATGCCTTATAACGTAAGACCGCCCGTTGTAAGTACTCGTATTTTCGGTGATATTATCTATTTTTTTTATTAAGATCTATTATTTATTTTTATTTTCACATCAGCTGACAAAAAATACGCTCGACTTATAACACTCTGAGCTTATAACGGTTTATGTTATTTCTAAGAAAATGAGTGTAGCTACGGGCTATTTTTACTTCTCATTATCTTCGACTTATTCTCGACCGCTATTGAAATCGTATAAAGTGACTACTCAGCGCGGGACATCAAGAGGTTGCACTCCATATTGGTAATATATTCTACCAGTATGTATGTTAAGGCTGTATTGAGCGTATTAGCTACCTACTGTTGTGCCTACGGTCAGCCTCTAACAATGTATTGAACCAAACTGGGTATGACGCGTCTGAATATGTTTGACGGGCTTTGATGTACACATACAAATAGCTACAGTTGGATCGAACTTGCACTGAATAGCGTCAATAGTGGCTTTCAAACAGAACTTTCACCACCAATCAAAAGGCAATTCGCTGTCTGGTTCAGAAAGCCGCCTATACCTCCGTAGTAAGTAATTAAACTACTTTGATGATTGCTTCATTTCGGCGTTTTGTGTGCTTGCGTATAGTTGACTTATGCATTATGTATTTGAATTTTAAACAGTTCCGTAAACTCGTTGAACGTAAAGCGAGCTCCTAGTGTGCAATTAATTCTGTTAATTTTCAACTTTAAAGGAACTTTTTCAATTTGCATCATCGCATAGTATGCAACCGTAAATATTTATGCAACCCTCGAAACAAAACTCTAAACGTATTAACTCAAAACAATTTTAAAAGGGTAAAGTTGTGATTCATTGTGAAGCGTTTGCATTCTTAATTAAATGCAGGTGTTCTCTGTGAGCGAGCGCTGCTTTGTCTCGTAACGAACGTGGCAGCCGGCAGACAAATTAGCGACGCCTCTAGGGTTTGTTCCAACTGAAAGAATTTATATAGCTATTGCCCACGGCACTGCACTATTCTATATTACCCCTTAAAAAACAGAAGTCCTTTCTTAGCAGATTCTAAAATTTCTTAACTTTATATACCTATGTTAAAAGTTTTCACTTTCAAAACATGGTAAATTTAGCTATGTATCGATAAATTTAATCACGACAAAATATATTTTAAGTTTAAAAAATAATATCGCCTGTCACATAATATTCCTGCTAAATGACGTGATTCTAACTCAAAGTAAAGCTAATTGAAACTAAACTATTCACTAAGTACAAACATTCAGCTCGTATTTTAGTCTGTGGATATAGTTCACGAGATAATGGGATGGTGCGAGCCCGCAACACGTAGCCGGTCAAATAATGCGATTTGCCCCCCCCCCCCCTCGCCTGCCTAGATGAAAGGCTTACTGAGGTTACAGGCCGCCCGGACCCTACTATAAAGGCTTATAGCGAAATACTTGAGGATTCTAGCTTGATGTAGCAAAAACTTAACAGATGTTGTACATAATAATGACGTGTAGGCTAATATACACGAGACGATACACACATGCGAAGCGATACATATACACATTCTCAATTAAATACCATTCTCAATTTAATATCATCCTCGGCGTGCTCTTCACTCTAAAAAATTACATGTAAACTTTAAGCTTTGATATAACATATTGTAGTGTACTGTTAGGACTATTATTTAATAATTTATTGTTTTATATATTCGCTTTTGACTTTTACCTATGTAATAATTTAAATCAATTCTATTTATCAAACTAATCTGTTCTTTTATATAATATGTAGTTTCACACAGGCAGAAGCGAGTGCGCACCATTGCCTTCTCTCTCGCGCAGCATGGCATGCGACCGGTTCGGCTACCGCGTACTTTATATCAGTATAGCCGCGGGCGCAGACCTCAGTGTTTTACCGGCTCCGACGGCGAATGCACGCTCGCTTGCGCCTCACAAATATTCACGCTTTTAGCTAAAATCTGTGCCTAAATCTAGACCTATCCGCTCATTCTTCTCTTTCATACTTCGCGCTTGTTTTCTGTATATGTTCTTCTAACCTATAAACGTGCTTGTATCATTAAGGACATTAAAAATTCATAGTGTGTGCAAAAAACGCATTTTAATTAAATCGCCCGAACACCTAAATTGGTGACCCCGTATAGCAAGAACGCGTACGTGCATAGATAGGTCGCGTGGCGGTTGGCGCGGTACATACATACGATGACGGATTAAAAAAAAACGGGCGCGGCCGGCGAAGCTTCCCGAACGTTCTCGACGCATACAACCGGAAGTGCTGGAGGCGATGACGTGCTCGGCGACCGGGGCGTTTTTAAAGTTGGTGTACGAATACCTCCGTTCTGGCCTGAAGAACCTGGACTTTGGTTTGCACAAATGGAAGGTCAGTTTGTCTTATCTGGAATTACTGCAGACAGTACAAAATTTTACTACGTTATATCTCAGCTAGAAAATAAATACGCAATTGAAGTTAAAGATATTATCAACTCACCGCCCAACGAAAATAAGTATCAAAAATTAAAGACTGAGCTTATTAGGCGCCTTTCAGCTTCACAAGAGAAAAAGGTACAACAATTGCTCATGGATGAGGAACTCGGGGACCGCAAACCCTCTCAATTTCTGCGGCACCTCCGAACCTTAGCCGGCCCAACGGTACCGGATAATTTTTTATGCACATTGTGGTCCAGTAGGTTACCGAAAAATATACAAACTGTGATTGCGTCGCAACCAAGCTTATCTTTAGAATCTGTTGCAGAATTAGCAGACAGGGTACATGAGATCGCGCCGCCGGGACCAGCAGTAGCCGCTGTGGCTAAGGCGGATGTCAGCAACAGCCCGCTGGAGGAGCTGGCAAAACAGATGGCAGAGCTGACACGACAGTTTGCAGATTTTAAAGGTCAGGTACACGCACTTTCTCCTAGACAAAGTAGATATGGCAGTGACAGAAAACCGACCCCGCACAGAGGCCGAAGCCGTTCACGGTCGAACCGACGCAATGAGGGGCACTGCTGGTACCACAACCGATTTGGTGACAGAGCAAACAGATGCACCACACCCTGTACATACCCGGTAAACACCAACGGCAGCCGGAAGTAGCGGCTAGCGACTGCCACGTTCAACCCAGCCGCTTATTTATAACGGACCAATTATCGAAATTGATTTTTCTGGTAGATACAGGATCTGACCTCTGCGTGTTTCCAAGGTCAATGTTGCGTCAATCGCGCGGCAAGACTGAATACCAGTTATATGCAGCAAATGGTAGTCCGATTAATACGTACGGCTGGATTCATTTAAATCTTAACATAGGACTTCGTAGAATTTTTTCATGGAGATTTGTGGTAGCGGACGTAAGTAAACCAATTATTGGAGCTGATTTTCTTATATTTTACCATCTGCTTGTAGATATGAGGAATCATCGCTTGATTGACGGCCTTACGCATCTATCCTCAACGGCGGCACCTGCGAGCAGCTCTGTAGAGGACATAGCGTCAGTCAAAGCAGTAACCGGCGACTCCAAGTATCACTGCTTGTTACGTGAATACCCAGACATTACTCGGCCTGCTGGAACGCAGCGACAGGTAAAGCACTCAACTGTCCATCACATCCGCACAGTTCCCGGACCGCCGGTAGCCAATCGTCCACGTCGTCTACCGCCAGATAAATTACAAATTGCTCAAAAAGAATTCGCTGATATGTTAGCAAATGGAACCGCGCGTAGATCGGAGAGTCCGTGGTCATCGCCACTGCACCTGGCACCTAAAAAAGACAACGGGTGGCGCCCTTGTGGTGACTACAGGGCACTCAACGCACGTACAATCCCGGATAAATACCCAATAAGGCACATTCAGGATGTTGCTCACCTGCTTGCCGGCAGCAGTATTTATTCCAAAGTAGACCTCGTAAAAGCATACAACCAAATCCCCGTACATACAGATGACGTCATGAAAACTGCGATAACGACACCATTCGGGCTCTTTGAATTCCCCTACATGACGTTTGGTTTAAGGAACGCAGCTCAGACGTTCCAAAGATTTATTGATGAAATGCTCAAGGATCTCCCATTTTGTTATGGATATATTGATGATATTTTAGTATTTTCTGAAACTGAAGATCAGCATGTACAGCACCTGCATCTTCTGTTCCAGCGACTAGCTGGCTACGGCATGTTGATCAATTCAGCCAAGTGTGAGTTCGGCAAATCAAAAATAACCTTCTTAGGCCATGAAGTCTCCGGAGACGGCATTCAACCGCTGACAGACAAGGTCCAGGCATTACAGGACTACCCAGCACCTAAAACCGTTAAAGAAATGCGACGTTTCTTAGGAATGTACAATTTTTATCGTCGTTTTGTTTCTGGAGCAGCGAATCTTCAAGCGCCGCTGAACGTCGTACTCACAGATTCAAAAACGAAAGGTTCGCAGAGCATCACGATGACATCCGAAATGCTGAAAGCTTTCAACGCCTGTAAGTCTAGCTTAGCGGAAGCAACCTTATTGGCTCATCCAGCACCAAACGCACAGTTAGCTATCCACACTGATGCATCTGACACATCCATTGGAGCAGCACTTCAGCAAAGGGCGGGTGACTCGTGGAAACCATTAGCGTTTTTCTCAAGGAGACTATCTGCTGCACAGAAGAAATACAGCTCATACGACAGAGAGCTTCTGGCTATCTACGAGGCCATCAGACACTTCAGGCACATGGTTGAAGGCAGGCACTTCACTGTGTACACAGATCACAAGCCTCTGACGTACGTGTATGACTCAAACCGTGACAAATGTTCTCCAAGACAATTCCGCTATTTAGATTTTATTGCCCAGTTCACAACGGATATCCAATACGTAGCCGGCAAGGATAACGTTGTGGCCGACGCCCTATCTAGAGTAGAAGTTATATCACCAACTGCTGTCAACCATGAGGAACTTGCACAGTCTCAATCATCAGATCCGGAGTTGCAAGATCTTCTTCAAAAAGGCACAGCATTAAAACTTGAAAAGATGGAAACTCCATTCAGCAAGAAAGAGATATACTGTGACCTCTCAACTGGTACTCCTCGACCCTTCATCACTGTAAAATATAGAAAACAGGTGTTTGAGTCATTGCACAGACTAAGTCACCCAGGTACAAGGGCAACCGCGAAATTATTGTCAGAACGGTTTGTTTGGCCTGGCATAAAGAGAGACTGCAAGCAATGGGCTAGAGAGTGCATCGATTGCCAGCGTTGCAAAATCACCAAGCATACCTCCGCTCCCATCTCAACCTTTCCTGTTCCCTCCCAACGCTTTTCCCATGTCCACATGGACATCGTAGGGCCATTACCAGTTTCTTCTGATTTCAGGTACTGCCTCACGGTCATCGATCGATTCACCCGGTGGCCTGAGGCATACCCACTGGTCGACATCACAGCCGAGACATGCGCCCGCACATTCATCGCTGGGTGGGTGTCGCGCTTTGGCTGTCCGCACCGCATCACCACAGACAGAGGTAGACAGTTCGAGTCCAAGCTATTCAACACAATGAGCGCTATTCTCGGGGCTGAGCGTCGTCCTACCACTGCATACCACCCAGCCTGCAATGGGATGGTGGAACGACTCCATCGCCAGCTGAAGGCTGCGATCAAATGTCACACAGGGACCAACTGGACAGAAGTTCTTCCCCTGGTACTCCTTGGCATCCGCAGCGCCTGGAAGGAGGACCTCAAAGCTTCAGCAGCAGAGCTTGTGTATGGAGAACCCCTACGCTTACCCGGCGAGTTCTTTAATCCCTCAACCATTGACATCATAAATGTTACCGACTTCACTGCACGGCTACGCCTACACATGTCAAAACTGTCACCTGAACCTGCAAGTCGACATGGCCAGCGAAATTTCTATGTCCCAAGAAACCTGGCGACAGCTGAGTATGTGTTCCTGAGACAAGACGCAGTGCGAAGACCACTTGATCCTCCATACACAGGACCATACAAAGTTAAGGAAAGAAACAACAAGACATATAAGATAGAAGTTCAAGGACATGAAGTAACAGTAAGCATAGACAGGTTAAAACCAGCTTACCTGACTAGAGACATGGACAACACCACCACGACTCATGCAGCACCTGGGGAGGCTGCCGAGAGGAAGACCAAGTCGGGACGAAGTGTACGATTCCCAGATTACTATCGACCTTAGCGTAGCTCCGGTCTCAGTGGGGGGGTGGTGTAGTGTACTGTTAGGACTATTATTTAATAATTTATTGTTTTATATATTCGCTTTTGACTTTTACCTATGTAATAATTTAAATCAATTCTATTTATCAAACTAATCTGTTCTTTTATATAATATGTAGTTTCACACAGGCAGAAGCGAGTGCGCACCATTGCCTTCTCTCTCGCGCAGCATGGAATGCGACCGGTTCGGCTACCGCGTACTTTATATCAGTATAGCCGCGGGCGCAGACCTCAGTGTTTTACCGGCTCCGACGGCGAATGCACGCTCGCTTGCGCCTCACAAATATTCACGCTTTTAGCTAAAATCTGTGCCTAAATCTAGACCTATCCGCTCATTCTTCTCTTTCATACTTCGCGCTTGTTTTCTGTATATGTTCTTCTAACCTATAAACGTGCTTGTATCATTAAGGACATTAAAAATTCATAGTGTGTGCAAAAAACGCATTTTAATTAAATCGCCCGAACACCTAAAATATAAATAAAAAATCTTATAAATTGCTTTTATTTCTGCAGTATAAATAACCTTGAGGTAGTTTGTGCACACAAAAACTAAAAGTTGTAGCCCGAGCGCTACGCCGTAGCTCGGTGCTACGACAACTTAGTGGCACGACCGATAGTTTATCCTTTTGATACAACATTTACTTATTAGATATGTAAATTTTAAACATAGTAAGTGTTTCGTTGCCAACTTCTTAAAACGGAACAACGTGATATTTGTAAGTGCTGCTGCTAGTGAACATCGTTTAAAACTTTTATTTAGTTCTTACTACTTGTTCTTGAGTGCTTAACATTTCGGTTAGCGTTTTTGCCAGGTTCAATTAATCTTCTTCAGCAATAAATACCACAAAATTTGTAACGTTCCTTGGATCTACTTGCGTAAATTTTTCTTGAGTAACGATAGCTGTTAGAGATTCGATCGATCTCCAAAAATATATGCCTCGTCGAGTAATTTGCGCAGCGCCAATAAGACCATCAAATCCCTAACTACACTAAGTGTTAAACGTTCAGTGGCGGCGCTACTTCAACACTTATGATGACGACGTTCCTCACTTGAAGATTGCCTTAATATTTAGTGCAAAACTTGCCTGGAAACTCGCCTAATGAAGTTAGTTTCAGTTCGACTTCTCGTTACGAATACCACATGGATATACTCGTATGTACATATATATATTAACTGAATACATAACTCTGTTTCTTTTTACGTTAACTGATTGAAACTATCTACATTTATTTAAAAATGCCAAATTATAAGTTAAAGTTCCTTTGTTCCCAACATAATTTATAATGACATAATTATCAACATAACCACTATCGGACTAGGCGACTAGTAAATTCATAAAATGTAAAATTCTACAAATTTTGAACGTATTCGCATAGTTGTATTAAACATAATTTTCCTAGAGAATAGAGACTGTTTAACACCTTCTAAAGACTTACATACAAAGTTTGGACTTAAACACAAACAAATGCAGATTTCCGTGGATGCATGCCACAGTAGTTTCATGGCTCTCCGGGATAACATGAGCGTAATGTGTGCACCCGAGTGTGAAAAGCATTAAAGTGGATTTAGGCGAGATTCAGGCTGTCGGTGATTTAGATTTATTCGCGTGTAGTTCCGAGCGGCCGCGCTCAAACTACCTTAATGTGATTTCTGAACGGGATCCACATAAGTCTCGCAAGGAACATGGCGGCGGTAGCGCGGGAAATCTGCTAAATTACACTCGCATTTTTCTGCACATTATTTAACTATTGTGTTTGTCCGTTTGTTTAGATAACATTGAAAAGTATCTATGTATTTTGAAAGAGGCATGTACATTGATATTTATAATGTTACGTTCATTCAATTGACCGACATATTTTATCCCATAATTTTGTGGGTAGTTAAATAAAATGATTCTGACAGTTCGGTGTGTTTGACACTGACAGATATGGAAGGCGACAGTCAGTGTCAAACATACCGAGTAATAGCCCGCCATTCGAATGCGAACGTTGAAGTGTGAAGCACGGTGAATACGTTTGATTAGACAATAATCTGGTGAAGTGAAAGTAATAAATTGATTGTGAACTATTGCTGCCTATTTTCCTGACTCCCCTTCTGAACGCTTTTCAGTTCAGAAGTGGGATCACCATCAAAAACATACCGTTTTTGAAACGCCCACCATAGAAGATGAACGATCATGAGGAAATTGGTCAGCGTAGGCGAGAAACTCCCTCAAGACATTCTACCCAACCAGAGGGGCGAAGTCCAAGAGCTCGTGAGGGTGATCGTTGTAGCCGAAGCCGTACTAGGAGCGACAGCCAACGAGGTAATACCCGATATGAACGGAGTAGGAGTCGAAGTCGTAATGACGGAGGGGTAAGGAAACAACTATGCCACAGCCGCACTCGGCAGCAAGGCAGCGATCGTCACATCCCTAACTTAGGTCACGGGGAATCAAACAATGATGAAGACTTGTATCAGAGGTTGCGTCTTCTAGAGGAGGAACTGTCAAGGCGAAATGAACGTCGCAGGGGTACTGACGTGTCAACTAGAGACAGGCTAGTTTCTACGCGCCCGCGGGAAGTATCCACCCCTCCTAGAGCTGACGTAAGGAGCCCGGAACGCAAGAGATCGAGGTATTCTGATCGTACTGATTTTTTTGAAGAATTTGTTAATATTTTTAAGAATAGGGATCGTGAACCGTTTCTTTCGTCGACATTAAATAGCGTTATACCTGAGTTTGATCCACTGTCTAAGGAACAAACAATCGATATCTGGTTAAACAAAGTTGATGAGTGTGCTGAAATTTACAATTGGAACGACAAACAAACGGTCCACTATGCCCTACCCAAATTGACCGGACATGCCAAAACTTGGTATCAGGGCCTGCCTTCTGTTAAGCATACGTGGTTGAAATGGAAGAGTCTGTTGAAGGAATCCTTTCCGTCAACTGAAAACTACGCGGAATTACTGACGGAAATGCTCAACAGAAGGGCACGCCCTGGCGAATCGCTAGAATTGTATTATTTCTCTAAAATTAACTTACTTAACCGTTGTAAAATATTTGGGAAACAAGCGGTGGACTGCATTATATTCGGTATAGAGGATAAAGGTGTTCGGTTGAGTGCGCAGGCTGGGAAGTTTGATAAGCCTGAGGAAACCTTAGAATTTTTCAAAACGGTTAGAAATCAACAACCCCGAGATGTCCATGAGTTTAAGAGGGATACTCAATCGAAAGATACGCGATCTTTAAACTTTAGCTCAGCCTCGACTAGTACGTCTCAGCGCCAAAATGGCGCGATAAGGAGTCGATCTAAGGGTAGTGTGACTTGTTTCAACTGTAATGATCCTGGACACATGAGCTGGCAATGTCGTAAGCCTATAAATAAATGTACTGCTTGCAATTTCCTAGGTCATAACTCAAGTAATTGTCCTAAAAAGACTAATGCTGATGGACCTAACTCTAACAGTAGTGTTCAAACTAATCCATCTCAAAATAGAACTAAGAACGTACTTGAGGTTGCTATCGATGACATCGAAGATGATAAATATAAGATAGGTATTAAAATAAATGGCGTAGATACTTCTTGTCTGGTAGACTTGGGTAGTCAGGCTACGTTAATCCGGGCGAACGATGCACGCAAGTTAAATATCAAATGGGAGGCGGTACAGGGCCCCTTACTGAGGGGACTAGGTAATGTTACCTACCTACCTATCGGTAAAGCATTTGTCTGCGTCGAGGTACAAAACGTTAGAGAAGAAAAGGTAGAAGTACTTGTCGTTGATGATTCGGTCATTAATATGCCAGTTTTGCTTGGGCATAGCTTTACGGAACGGCCTGGACTGAGACTGGTCAAAACCGCTTCCGAGCTGCTGTTCGAAACTGTCGAATTTGATAAAGTCGTCAAATTAACTCTGATAACCGTTGATGACATTATTGTCGAGATCGGTAAGCTTAAAGCGATAGTCGTTAGTTCTGGCGGCGGTACTTATAGTGGCAACATTTATGTAGGTGGATCAATAAGGGGAAAACCAGGAATGGAATACTATTTACTTCCTGGTGAGTACCAGTTGTGTAATGGTGTCGGACGTGTACTAGTTCAAAATATTGGTTCTCAAACTCTTCGTTTTGAGCGAGGTTCTCTCATTTCTAGGGCAAGAGTTGTGTCTCGAAATACTACACTAGATATTTTAAATACATATCAGGTTGCTTCTACTTCTCAAATTGACGTAAATTTTGGAACCCAACTCACACTTGGTGAGAAGCAACGGTGTCAGGACTTACTGACAAAATATAAGTTTTGTTTTAGTACGGGTTTACACGACTTAGGCTTTACTACCATTACTGAGATGAAAATACACCTTTTAGATTCTACTCCGGTTGTCTATAGGCCATATAGGCTGTCACACTCAGAGCGA
This sequence comes from Craniophora ligustri, assembly GCA_905163465.1. Taxonomy (NCBI): domain Eukaryota; kingdom Metazoa; phylum Arthropoda; class Insecta; order Lepidoptera; family Noctuidae; genus Craniophora; species Craniophora ligustri. The sequence goes on from LR990966.1 coordinate 7,894,552, forward strand.
AAATATGTTCAAAATATGGTCGATGAAATGGTCCAAAATGGCATAGTACGGGAATCAAGTTCACCCTATGCTAGTCCTATAGTACTTGTGCAAAAGAAGTCGGGTGAAAAGAGATTGTGCGTGGATTACCGCGCATTAAACAGGCGCACAAAGCGCGACCACTACCCGCTTCCACGCATAGAGGACCTTCTTGACCAACTCTCAGGGCATTCTTTGTTTACGACGCTCGATTTGGCCTCAGGGTACCACCAAATACCTATTGCAGAAGAATCTAGGGAGAAAACCGCATTTGTCACGCCCGATGGGCAATACGAGTATAATCGTATGCCCTTCGGATTGGCAAATGCACCTGCTATATTTCAGCGGGTAATGCATAAAATCCTCAATAAAGCCAGGGTTCCATATGTAATTATATATATGGATGATATTTTAATTCCTTCTAAAACCTTCGAAGAAGGACTGCAACGTCTAGAGCAAGTCTTGCAGCTGTTACACGAAGCTGGGTTAACCCTTAAAATGGAAAAGTGTCGGTTCTTTTTAGAGAATATTGTTTTCCTTGGTTATGAGGTTGACAAATCAGGCATACGACCTGGAGAACAGAAAATCCAAGCGGTGTCAAAGTTTCCCGTTCCACAAAATCAAAACGATGTTAGAAGGTTTCTCGGCTTAGCTGGGTTTTTCCGTAGGTTCGTTAGGGGCTTCGCTCTCATAGCCAAACCTTTGACAGAGTTGCTCAAAAAGGATGGAGTCTGGCAGTGGGCGGAGACCCAGCAAACTTCTTTTGACACTCTCAAGAAGGTTCTTACAGAACGACCAGTGCTTGCACTATACGATCACAGCGCGGAAACGCAATTGCACACTGATGCAAGTAAGTTTGGGCTAGGTGGTATTCTACTGCAGAGGTTAGGGAATGATCCGTGGAAGCCTGTGTCATATTATAGTCGCCAAACTAGCCCTGACGAGCAAAAGCTCCATTCTTTTGAGCTCGAGACACTCGCAGTCGTAAGTGCACTCAATAAATTCCGGACATATCTCTTAGGTATAAAATTTACGATAGTGTCGGATTGTAATGCTCTACGATCCACCTTCACAAAACGTGACCTGGTGCCTCGTATTTCGCGTTGGTGGATACAATTCCTAGAGTATGATTGTGACATCGAGTACCGTCCAGGCGAGAAAATGTCACATGTAGACGCGTTGAGCAGAGGAGCCACTGTAGTAGAGCAAGAATCAGTTCACGTATTGGACATAATGGCTGTAAAAGTTGATGACTGGGTCACAACTGTTCAATCAGCAGATGAAGAGATTAAACGCATAAAAGATATCCTGCAGGATCCTGAAACCTCTAAGATTGCTGCCATTCACAAAGAATATCAAGTCAAAACGGACGGGTATTCCGAGTCGTTGAGAATGGTGAATTGAGATGGCTGGTGCCAAGAGGAGTTCGTTGGCAGGTTCTCAAGGCCAATCATGATGAAGTAGGTCATTTTGGCTTTGAGAAAACCCTGCAGCGAATAAAGTCTCTGTTCTGGTTCCCGAAGATGAGGAAATTTATCCGAAAATACGTCATGGCGTGTTTAGAGTGCGCACATCACAAGATCCCATCGGGATCTAAGGAGGGTGCTTTACACCCAATCCCGAAAGTAGGTGTGCCACTTCACACGCTGCACGCAGATCATCTTGGTCCTTTCCCCAAAAGTAAACGCGGTAACACCTACATACTCGTTATCATTGATGCCTTCACTAAGTACGTGTACCTGTCAGCAGTTCGAAGTACTAAAACCAAGGCGAGCATTAAGGTCTTTAAAACGTATTTTAGTTTGTTTGGTCCACCAAAGCGTCTCATAACTGATCGTGGGACGAGCTTTACCAGTAAGAAGTTTAGGGCATTTATACAATCGGTCGGAGCTAAACACATTCTCAATGCAGTCGCAACTCCACGCGCAAATGGCCAAGTAGAGCGGTGCAACCGAACTATTCTAGCTTCGTTAGGCAGTATGACTCATGGGAAAGCCGAGGATACTTGGGACGTATGGTTGCCAGACGTTCAGTTAGGTATAAACACCGCGGTGCATGATATTACCAAGAGAACACCTACTGAATTATTGTTCGGGCGCAAAATAGGAAATCCGGCTCACGGAATACTTAACACTATATCTGAGGAAGTAGATGAAAGTGAAAAGGGTGAAGACATTGATAATATAAGAGCGAATGCACATGAGCGAATAGAAAGTAGTCAAATAAAGTCTAAAGAAAGATTTGATAAGAGTCGCAAAAGGGTTACAGAATTTAAAATAGGTGATTTAGTCAGAGTAGTAAGAAATATAACAGGGGGATCAGGGAAATCAAAGAAATTAGAACCTAAATGCCAAGGCCCGTACCGAATTAAAAGCATACTTCCTAACGATCGATACCTCATCGTCGATACACCGCTCACAAGAAAGGGTAAGTCATATGAAAATGTAGTGTCCTGCGATAAAATTTATCCGTGGATGAGTTTCAACGCCCCCGCTTGTTCCTCAAGTGATGAAAGCGACGCTGATTAAATTACTTAGTTACCTACTTTATCATGCTATTGTTGTTTGTGATGATAATAGATATTAAAAATTGTAAAGCGAAACTGTCGGCATAACACACATCTCGAGCGGATGTGAGCTCAGCATGAGTGTTATGTATGACAAGCCTATCAAGTTGGTGGTGAAAGAATAGAAGTAGCTATCCACTTGTGGGCTGTAGTGATAAGATGTTAGCGAGTACAAGGTGGTGGCGAAAGAATAGAAGTAGCTGCCTCTTTGCGAGCTGTACTGATATGATAGGGATAGCGACTTCGAGCAAGATGGTAGTGAAAGAATAGAAGTAACTCCTCTTGCACGACTTCAAGTGATATATTTTGATATGATTTATGTTGTATTGTAATGAGAATCTTAAGTAATGAATAGTATAGAACTTAACAGATACATTCAATGTAAACTATTTATTACAAATAAATAAGCCTTAACGAAGGGGCTCGTTACTGTGACGGATGGCCGACTGTTACGTTCATTCAATTGACCGACATATTTTATCCCATAATTTTGTGGGTAGTTAAATAAAATGATTCTGACAGTTCGGTGTGTTTGACACTGACAGATATGGAAGGCGACAGTCAGTGTCAAACATACCGAGTAATAGCCCGCCATTCGAATGCGAACGTTGAAGTGTGAAGCACGGTGAATACGTTTGATTAGACAATAATCTGGTGAAGTGAAAGTAATAAATTGATTGTGAACTATTGCTGCCTATTTTCCTGACTCCCCTTCTGAACGCTTTTCAATAACGATAAATATCGCTTAGAGGAATATTTTCTACCACAGAAGAAGTACAAAGTATGATTGGAGACATCATTAAATAATTTAGGCTCTTTTGGAATTAAAATATTAACTTTAATTATATAAAGGATGTCTCTACAAGTGGTTTTTTTACAGATGCCTCTATGTTAATGTTTTATTTCTAGGTTGGTCTATACTAAATATACTAATATACTAAACACCTCCATTTTATAAAATAATTAGTTAAGCAAAAGGGTAACCACTAAAAGAACTAATTAAAAATATTAGTCCTCATTGGAAGAGACGCCTTAAAGAGATGTCTATTCATACTTTAGGTATATGTAGTTGTAGTCTTATACTTATGAGAGTTATTAGCATAACTTTAAAAGGATTTTGGGTTTTACACGCACTAACCTCCTTTACAGTTTCATTTTTTTTACAGAATGTATATGATGTATATATCGGAGTAAACTATATCATACTACCTGTAAGCTTTATTTTACTCGGCGCGCTCCTCTTTACCGAGCTGTATTTTCCATTCAGCTTTTTACTTAAAATATAAATCCATAGTATCTTCAAATGGACTTATCAATCAGTGGGCTGACAGAATTAGTTGTATTACACATAAGAACACCTTTTATAAAACAACTTCTATACTTAGAAGTACTTACAAAAACGCAAGCCTTTCTACTTGAAAGCAACAATTTGTAAACCTAAAATAAGTATCGCGTTATGTGCCAGTGACGCGTAATTAGATTCCTTTGTGCTGTCCGTGGGTGTAGCGCTGCGCAGTCTCCACTCCACTCGCTCCACTCTGCGCCCGCCGCCGCCGCCGGCTCCGCTCTTGGCTCGTCGCGCACATGACACTTCGATGAGGCTTTTGTTGCCATCGCCTTTGTGCACACATGTCGATACCAAATAAATGTATCAAAGCTTAAGAACCCATTCAACGCTTTAATTAAAAGATCGGATCAATATTAGATAACAACAAACCTTTCACCAATACACATTGAAAGAATTTAGACTTGGTATAGGGCAAAGAAACGTAATAAAATGAATTTCGTTCAATAATGGATTTGCACAAGTCGAACAACGAATTAGAAAAGGTTGGTCCCAAGGTGATGATAAAGTAAAGGCTTACACCTGGCGTTTGCCGACAGCAATTAGAGTTGTAATGTAAATAGCGGGTTGAGGCAACAAGTGGGTCAACCAGGGCCGCCCCGTCCGCCGCACCCCGTGCACCACATCACTAGGTCATGAGCGCTGTGTTCATGACCCATTTTATCTCGAAAATCTCTCCCGGTAACGCTAATCCAAGCGGACGTTCGTGTGCTCAACATGATACTAGTTACTCTGTTGTCTAATTGCGGTTATATTTTGCTCTGGGATTTGTAAATGTAAAATTTTTCATTTAACTAAACTTGCTAAACTTACAAAGCATGGACATACATGGCTTTGGTTTCATATCTATTAGATATTAATAATATCAACATTTTATTTACTCAGATATGTTATAATTATCATGTAGAAAAACATAATAACATCTAAAATAATTTGAATACTATTTAAAAAATGTCGAAATTTCACGGTCGCTTACTGGCTTAGCTGGTAGCAAACCGCCACAACTACTCTACCAGTTAAAAACTCAGTCTTTGCCATATTCAAGCATTTTCTTAGTTAAAGAATATAAACAAACACAAGTGCCTAATTTAAACTAAGATATTGTTTTTAAAGATGCATGGTTGCTTGATGAAGTAAAATACAATTTTACTTCATCAAGCAACCATGCAATGCAAACTTAAACCTAGTACCGTATTCTCTGTCACTCACACGCTCACGTTTAATATGATATTATTATGAATGATTTATAAAGTTTATTCGTACGCATTGTGTTAATTAATTATTATTGGATATCAGGAATGGAAATTGCTTCACAAAAATGTTGCTAATTTGTATGCCAATGTAATAAATATCATACTATCAGCGGACCCATTCATTGTAGGTGAAAAACGATTCGTTGAGCCCGTTGGGATAACCGAATCCCAACTTAAAAGTTGGGTAGGCACTATTATTCACCCTTCGTTTCAACTGTAGACATATACTGAATAGTAACAGAAATTGAGTTAATATTTATGAGCTTATTGTATCTGTATATTTTTTGTTTCTTTCTTATTTTACGCCTTATGTATCATAAACAAATATGAAGTTATTGGATCCAGGGTCCTAATAAGTTAAATATATATATATATAAATTTGCAGATCTCAAAATTTCTGCCTGGTCGCATCTGTCTGCTGGGCACGGGTCTCCTCTCATTTGAGAGCGATTAGGCTATAGTCCACCACGCTAGCCTACTGCGGGTTGGCAGACCACATGCGATTGAGAATATCTAGGAGAATATTTAGGAGGTAGGGCATAGCGAGATTTCTCGCTCAAATTGAGCTGCCCGACTGGGAAAGTACCTCCGCTCTAACAGAAGACCGCAGTGAATCAACAATAGTTGTCTTTCTGTGAGTAAGTAAGGTCACCAGAGCTCATTGGGGGAGTAACTATTCTGACAGCATAGGAATTCCGTTTGCTATCAGTTCAGTAACTCCCTATTTTAAGACACCTGAACGGTGTCTAAGGGGTTTAGCAACGCATTTGCAAGCCTCTGGTGTTGCTAATGTCCATGGGCGGCGGTCATCACTTACCATCAGGTGAGCCGCCTGCTCGTTTGCCCCCTTATCACCATAAAAAAAATCTCTCAAGCATGCAGACCTTTGACATCTCAGTCCACTGGTCTCCCTACTAGGCTACCACAGCTACCACAGCACCACAGCTGTGCAGCACTGCAATGTGCTTCACATATTTTAGAAAAGAATACGCCAATGCATCAGCCCTATAACGCAAACAATTTCAAGCTACTTGACGACCCAGTTAGTCCAGCGGTAGTTAACACTGCCTTCTGTGCTAAGGGTCCCGGGTTCGAATCCCGGTAGGGACAAATGTTTGTGTGATGAGCATGAACATTTGTATCCGAGTCATGGATGTATCTATCTATAATATGTATGTATTTACAAAAAAAAAAAGTATATATGTAGTATATCAACCAGCTAGTATCCGTAACACAAGCCTCGTTGCTTAGCACGGAACTAGATGGCGCTGTGTGCCATAATGTCCAGGAATATTTATTTATTTGTCCAGGAATTGTAAATTAATTGTACTTTAATTTATAATGTATTTGAGTGGCAAGATTCGGTCACGAACATAGCTATGCGTATCTGATAACGCAAGAATGGAAGCTGTGAGGCAAGCCGTGGCCAGCACACACTCCCCGGGGAACCGCCGCGGCAGATGCTTCACAACTGATCTAATATTCATGAATATTGTATAACAACTGTATTCTCATTGTGGCCGACATAGGTACATACGAGTATTGTCTAATATATGGATTAAACGATGTAATGATAATGTATGATGTGTAGAAACTAACACATACAAAATATTTTTAATAATTATTTATTGTAATACTCTTTAGGTACCTAAATCTTGTTTTTCAAGTGTTATTTTTTTTGGAGATATTTTTCTTTAGTGGATTTCTCATAATGCACAATTACCACAGGGTTTTTTTTCCGTATCGAGACAGTTCTTGCTGCAGCGTCAGTATAAAGTGATGATCATGCTTGAGCTATCAAATTAAACCCAAATGCAAAATCTCTTTACTATGCACGTATAATTAAAGTGTAATTGCATGGGTTCTTTGGCTCGCAAAGTTTGAATTAAACAAAGACCGTACCAGCATTAAAATAAAACTACTTTTCTAATAATCATAATCCCAACATTATATTCGAAATTGAAATAACTTATTTTTACGGATTTTAATTTTATTGATATCATTTTCATGGTATCATTGGTCTTAATAATTAACGAATTACTCCAATTAGATACGAGTATATCAAAGTTTACATGGTATCCTACTACATACTAGGTATCTGCTACTGAACGTAACTGACATGAACGTAACCCATTCGATCGGTCTATTCGGAAACAAAATGCATTTTTTAGAGCGAAAAGGAGTGTTTGATTAAGTCAATACGGTTGAAGTTTATTAAAGCTGTAACAGAGTCTACCAAATTCAACTGAAAATCGACCAAAGTAATGTCATGTCACAAGCGTAAGCTTGGTGAACCCTTCCGCTGGACCAAATTTTACGGCCTATTCGATGCGGAATCTGAAACTGCTAGGCAACAATTCAATATTTTATTTTAGGGTGAGTCTTACTTACTTTATAATTTTAAGCACTATAAAAAGATTTCTACTTGAATAGTCAAAGCCATACTTTGCTATACCAGTCTTAGAGATTCTAAATTCTGTATATGTATGCACTTTTTGTAATTTACCTATACGTATATTATCATATTAATAATATAGTTGAAATTAAATTCGAGAGGCTTACATACAGACATAGCGAGATTTCTCGAGATTTCAAATTCAGCTGCCTGACTGGGGAAGCACCTCCGCCTACAGAATACCGCAGTGAATCAACAATAGCTGTCTTTCTGCAAGTGAGTAAGGTTACCAGAGATCGTTGGGGGAGTGACTATTCTGACAACATGAGAATTCTGTTTGCTGTCGGTTTAGTAACTCCCTATTTTAAGAAACTTAAACGGTTTCTACGGGGTTTAGCAACGCATTTGCGGTTTGCTCTGGTGTTGCAAATGCGGTGCCAGACTTAAAGTACAGCAACAACGTCAAAGTCTCTCGCCAAAATATTTATAAAACATATGGTACGGATGGTCACACACCGAAGTGACAAAAGTTTTTGTTTTTGAATTGGTATAGGTATGATAAAGTGAAAAGTCTGGAGATAATGTTGTATATTCTTATGTGCAAAGCATTAAAAAAGAACAAAAAATGGTTTTTAAAACTGTGTGACTTAAACCTATCTCATAGCTGTCGCCTTCCAGTTCCTGTGTATAGCACAGTTAGTAGGTATCTACATTACGCCACATTACAAAGTTTACTTTCTTCGCGATTTAGCTTGTGACTACTTCTAGCGGTGATAACGTTATTCTACTTCGCCTTAAAAACCAACACTAAAGCATTACGGATTGCCTTCTTCATAGACCTATCTTACGATTATGTTGCCATTAACGGAAACCCAATAACAGAGATCGAGAAATTTTGTCATTTTAAATAACTCGTATACCAGTTAAGTATTTAATGGGTAATAGTTACTTCATACTTAAAGTAGCAATTTTGTGGGCATTTAATCTAGAACAACAGCATGAATATAACCTACAAAATTCATGATAATGTGCTTTGTAATGAGTGTCGTCATATTACATTCATATATATATGTATATTGGTTTACGTAACTAGTACCTAGTTATTAAATATAAAGTTTTGGAAGACTTGCGAACAAAGCAATAAAACGCCCGACAGTCTAGTTCGGGAGACGACAATATTGATTTTCCCTCTGTGATGTATTTTATTCTCCATCTGTTGCTCTCCATAAAATTTACGACAGTATTACTGAGTCGTTATTTTTGTATGAAGAGTTTTATCGCCGCGCGGCTTCGCTTTCCACTACATGAGTTCTTTTTTAACACCAAATGCTTTTTTCGAGTTCACTAATTCACAATTTTTTTATTCTAACACTGTTCATTATCTCCTCAATAAAAGAAAAATGAATTTCAATTTACTTTTATTTACGAACTTTGATGACATAATAATTATTTATTTTTGTACTAGCGAAGTTTGAACGTGCGTATTTAATAGAATGCTGTTTATTTTGGTCAGATGGTGGCGACGGACGATACATCGAACACAGTACCCGGTCACATAGAGTCACCGGGGACCTTCGGCAAACTGCGACAAACACTCTCCTCCTCACTACTCACTGCACAGGACAAAGGTAAATACATATTACCCTGACTGGAAAAGTCTACCTCAAAAAAAACTAGTAGCATACACTTCCTTTAACCACTGCCATCGTGATTCCATCACTACTACTTATATGAATTTAATTAAGGAAACATTTACTTTTGAATGTTACACTTTGTATGGCATATAAACACTGTAACTACTCATAACTACATACTCTAATAAGGCCAGACGTAAATAAATTGTTAGACTTGACGCGAAGTTACATAACTGCGGGTCCAACTTACGTAATAACAGGAGTACATGTACATGTGTATAGGAAATGTAGGAATATTATCGCTACTTGAACTACTTACTGAACTTAGCATTTCAACCTAATTGGAAATATTACTCACTTAAATAACACAAAAAATAAGTAAAATGAGTGAAAACAGGGCTCAACTTGGTGTATTTGGGTAGATCTAACTGGATAAGTCCCTGTTTTTTGTCACTATAACAATAAATCCTTCAAACTCTTTAAAATATATGCGCATATATATTATAACCTTTAGTTTACATTTGCTTAGCATACGTAAATGCATTTATTTCCTAAATTTACGTATTTAATTAAAAGTTACGTCAAATAAAATATACATTTTAAGTCTTTAAGTCTAGCTCAATAAGATGTTTGTCTTTGTAAATGGTGCAGCACTACCTGCACCATTTACAAAGACAAACATCCAAGTATATATTTATACAATAAAGTAATACGTTATGGCGTGGTGACGTGGTGACGTGGTGCATAAATGATAACGGGAAGGCCGCTCCATCGCCCACACCCATTATATTGGAATAGGATACGTTTACAACGTGCGTAGGGCGATCTGTAGATGATACCAAAATTATTTGTGACGGGTCCCGGATAAAACGGAAAACAAACAAGTTCATCGCATAGTTTTCCAAAGATGTAAAAGTACCTCGATATTTCGTACAGTAATTAATTCATCCATTTTGAGAAGAGGATAGGTTTAAATATGTATCTATACTCAAACATCAAAAGTATTTTCTTATCTAATACAATCAGGAAAAACGTACAATAGGGAAAAATGCTGATATTATCTGCTTGAGAAGGTGATTATTGATCTTATTTTCAATTGTGAATTTAATGCATTTAGCATTATTTTTAATTGCTAGTAACAAAATATATAAGATACTTAGTCTTTGTCTGATTTAGCGTCTAATCTGACCTTTAAAATTACAATATAAAGTTTTTTTGCAATTGAGTGGGTATGTTATTTTATAACATAGACAATCCCGAATTCATTTTTCATTCTGCGCTTTTGGATATTATCTTATCTTTAAGAATAATATTTGTGTAGCTATATTATAGGTTTTAAGATGTAAAGTAAACCCATTGGAATTCCTAATAAGCAGACCCCGGAAAATCATTATTCCGGGACCGTTCTCCTTTGGGCCCGAATACGTAGCCATCCAGACTTTACCTCTCATCCCGAAACAATATCCATTCGTCATTCCCGATAAAAAATCTGTTTACTGAAGCTTACAGTGATATAGCCTCCTGTTCGATATCTGATACTATATTTGCTCTATTTACTTTACTTTATTTTAATAGACTTACAAGACCACAATATATTATTATAAAAATAAATTATTTTAATTTTATTTAAAGATGCGTTGATTTCAGCCAGACCATTTACTTCAGTCTAGTCGGCTTCTCTTTTTTGGCATGCCTTTGACATTTTTTAAGAATTAGGTAAACCGTTTTTAGATTTTCTATCTCATGCGCACGATAAAAACGTATTAGGTATTTGACAGCGCTTGGAAGTTCACTATGGAATTCATGATCATTCCTTAATATTCATAGCGAAATATCGCAAGGCTCGCTCGTTCGTATCGCTGGGGAGGGCAAGGGAGGCACGCATTGTTAGTGGATTCCTGCTCGGAAGGTAGACACAAGCTGCGGACTTATTTGAATTCCTATCGTGTCATTTCAATTCAGTATCTCATAACAATGATCTGAATGTTTGAATGAGTCTCGGTTCATTTTGGAGTAATAAATTTTGATCCAATTTGGAAAATTTAATTATATTATGATTCTTTAATTAATTTTGACATACCCATAGTTTGTAGTTAGATGATCATTGCAATTGTTGTTTTAGTGACAAAATTGGGTCCGCGCCAGGGTGCTCCAGAGCCAGTGCCAGAGCCTGCGCCTGCGCCCACACCGCCAGCGCCCACCCCTGCACAAACAGCTAAGACTGAACGGTAGGTGCTGCCTTGAACCCAAATATGTATAATTTTCTTTCCAACTTTGGCCCTACTTTAGACCATTTTTACTAAACTCATCCAAGTTTTACATTTAGAGCTTTTATAAAAAGTTCATTTAAAAAGTTTATTTAGTTTTTCTTTTATAGTAAGTTCGTCGTTTCTTTTCGTTAGTTCAGATTTTCAGCTTATACCCGCGTTCTTTTCTTTAGGCGCAAGTGGAATGATAATTTTATTAAATTTGCATGCATTGTGCCATATAAAATTCGAAGATATTTATTTTAGCAGAAAAGGTACAACAATAGTATACCTTCATAACTGTTGTGTGTAAAGTGAGGCGGGCAAGGCGCCATCACGAGCGGGCGCGTGCCGAGTGTGCCTGAAGGCTCTAAAGCCTGGAGAAGTGTTTCACACGTGCAATGGCTGCCAACACCGTGTCTGTGAGGACTGCTCCTCATATTCCAAGCCGGCCAGCGATGAAGACGCCGTAAGTGCTCTTTTTTATAATTTTCCTTCACATGACTTGTACACTTAGGCTCATCATATAATAATGCAACACCATCGACATCGATATCGCATATGGGTAATTTATTACAGGTAAATTACCAAAATTTATTACCCTAATAACATATTATAATATAATATGTAATTAGGCTAATATAATTAGCAAGTAGACCTATATTACACACAGATACCTACAGAGTAAACTCCATGGTTATAACAATGTCCAGAACTCTTGGCGGTGCTCGGTGTGCCGTCGCAAGGCACAGCCTCGGCTCCCGCCGGCGGCGCAAGACAGCACGGACTCACTACTGGACGTGCCGGTATTGGAGGCGCTACAGCGGCGCCACTCAGAGGCTCGTCTTGGCAGCGGTGGCAGCAGCGCCGGCCTGGCACCGCCGCGGTCCCCCGAACTCAGGAGGCACTCTGATGTGTCACCAGCATCACTCAAAGAACTCGAAAAGGTAATGTTTGCAAGTGCAATTTTCGTTTAACAACCCTGGAGCTTTATTTTAATATTTTACTACGATTTTGAATGCCAGTGGTGCTGATATTAAAATGCTAGCCTAACTTATCCATAACATTTTTCCACTGGGCACAAGTCATTTGAAACGGATGGGACTAAAATCCAGCACGCTAGCCTAGATTGACAGACTCCATCGATTAAAAGTCAAGCCTTGGTATTAAAACCAAGTTATTAGACATCTACCCTATTATTGTACTTTTAAAGTTGATTCTGCATCTCGTGGCTTTTTAATGCAACACACATATTTTGTGACACAACTGTCCCTATGCATCTATTGTTCGGAGTATGAGTTCGTAACCACGCTGCCCGCGGCGGCAGTTAAAGGGCGGCGGCAGCACGACGCCGACGGTGGAGTCGCGGCGGCCCAGCACAGTGACGCCGGCGCGGCGCCGCTCCGTGCGCGCGCCACGCCAGCGCTCCTGCGACGAGGACACGCCGCACTCGCCCGCGCACCAGCCCGCGCCGCTCGCGCCCCCTACTATCTCCAGGAGGTGGGTTCTACACGCCTTACATAATAGTAGAAATAGTAAAGACCCAGAAATAACCGTTTCAATGCAATCTCAAGCAAATGACGCTGCGTTTACCGTTAAGTTCTACGTTGTTTGATAAATTCGTCTTGGGAAATTTCTTGTTCTTGGTGCTATGATACCTATGTATCATGATATTATAAAAATCTACAAAAGATTAGTGCAACAAAGCTATAAACCTGTTCCTACTTTTAGATCATCAGCGGTGGACGTGGTAGCCGGTGCAACGTCACGCCGCGGCTCGTACCGTACAGATGAACCCAGCACCACCCCGCAGATAGCTGCCGGGCTCAGTGTCGATGAAGATCGACCCATCAGGCGCAGAGGAAGTCAACTGTACATAGTTTTTCATAAATGGACAGAATATTTGCGGAAGAGCTGTGTATAAAAAATAATTAATTTAATTCCTATTTTGTTTAGGCCGGATATAGCAGCTTTGCAGCAAAAAACGGGTGCACTAACTGCATTAGCAGCTTTAGCGTCCCGCGGTTCTGAGGCGACTTCAGAGCCATCGGCTGCCATGTCGGCAGCCACTACGGCAGCACTAGCGGCGGCCGCGCGCCAGATGTCCGTGGACGCCGAGGCCATCAAGATTGTCATACACGACGTCGATGACCGCACGCCGCGCCGCGTCTCTTTGCGCCGTGACCCCAACGACAAAGGACACCGATGTTAGTGACGAAACAAAATTATCTTACATATGGATGGATGTTACTGTAATTATCTGAAATTCAGCGAAACCAATCAAACTTACTAGTCGGTTTAAACTTAGAGCAATCTATTACAGTTTGCTAGAACAAAGTGTAACTTTTGCTACTAACTAAATCTAAATTTATGTAGTTATTTGAATTTAACTGAAACGATGTTGAACATTAACAATAAATAAAAAACAAGTTATGGCGATCCCTAAGGACATTTTTTACTGAATAAATCTAAATTAATACTCCTCACTGTTTATTGTTGTGTTTACGAAAAAAAAAAGTATAATAACAAAAATATAAACTCAACAAAGGTATGTAATCACGCTGTGGAAATAATTAATTACAGCTCGCGGTTTTGGGATGCGCGTGGTGGGTGGCAAGCCGGACGCGAGCGGGCGGCGCGAGGCCGTCATTGTGTGGACCGTGCCGGGCGGGCCCGCCGACCTAGTCGGTTTGCAACAAGGGGACAAGGTAACTGTCACCGTGACATTGTGTGTACTCTCATCACTGATTGATACGACGCGAGGACTAGTGAAGATTATTCTTTTTCAGTTACATAATAGGGACAAATATTATGTAGGTCAGGGAGAACAGGGGCCAGTGTGTGACTTGTTGAGGTTTGTACCTCAACAATATACTAGACACATGTAACTAGACTTTTTAGATATAACAGAATGCGTAAGAACAGTGACTATAGTTTCGCAACTACTTAGATTTCGTGTTAATTTAGAGAACTTACTGTAACAAGGTAACATCATCAGGCTAGTTCTTAAGGTAACATAATGCGTATGAATATGCATAAAAAAGGAAAAAAAAAGCGATAGGCAAGAAATAAATAAAAGTGAATTAATTGCTTTAGGATTAAGATTAAGCTTATAAATAGTTTTACTTCTATTACCTGTCAGGTACATCTATTTTTTGTCTTCTTCGTGTATGCATCATATTCATATCTCGATTAAAAAGTTGGCCAGTCAGCTGGTTAATAACTGGGTCTACAGTTCAGAGTGCGGATAATCGTGTGTCATCATCATCATCATCATCGACCCATGATTGTTCCACTGCTGGGCACTGGTCTCCTCTTATTTAAGAGGGATTAGGCTATAGCCTATCATGCGAGACTACTGCGGGTTGACAGACTTCATACGCCATCGAGATCACACCACTAGGCTACCACAGCTCCCTTTAATAATCGTGTGTGCTAGTCTTTTATAATACACCGTAGTCAGAAGATTTTTAGCATTTCTATCAGTCACGGTGTTACGGTAAAAGCTGTACTTGTTTGTGGAGGTGTTGGAATGGGGTGGAGTGCCCCTGACGGAGCGCAGCTTCGAGGAGGTGTGCGCCGTGCTCGAGCACGGCGGCGACAGCGTGGAGCTGCTGGTGGAGCCGGCCCCGGCGCACGCCGACTCGGCGCCGCCGCCCTCCCAGCCCGCCATGCACCATCACGCGCTATACGGTACATCACAAATACTACTACTTCTATACACAACACATTCACCGACATCTTAGGGTATAAAACATTTTCGTGTTAAATAAAACACGGGTTTTACTAATTGTGGAGCAAAGACAGATTTATTATAAAGTAACTGGTCGTTATTTTTTAAGATATTATATTACACGGAATAAAAAGTTAGTTATTCATAAAAGAGTACTAATAAAATTCCTCAAGCACGCCCGCCCGCCCGCGCATAGACAACTTACCTTTCTGAGCGTAGTGTGTGCAATCTCATTACGAGAGTGTAAATAATAAAAAAAAAATCTTTAAAAATACATAGTTATTTAAGATTTCATGAAAAACATCCTCTAGACCTTATACATCACATATTCTTCCTTTATAATTTCTACAGCTACTGTTTTTTAGATAATCCTTTTCTTTTTTAAGTTGAAACGTGTTCTTACAAAAGAACAGAGTTTTTTAAGACAAAAAGGAATACTATTACGTTACATGTATATGTAAAAGAATACAATACTACAAGTATAATGGCGTGCTATCATTTGTCTTATAATAATAATAATAAAAATAAAACAATACAAATATATCATATTTCACCCTAAAGCAAGCTTGTTTTACGTATTCATAGCCTGTACACCTTTAAATACAACCTCTTTATGAACTATGCAATAAGTTTATGTAAAATACTCTTAAGTATTTATATATTATGTTCACCTTTCCTGTATTATATACGTACATGATTGCTATGTTAACAGCGTTTAGTTCTCTACCTGTCTTCTTCCGCACCAACATTTCTCAAGCCTTCTAGAGCAGTATTACGGTATTTTTTATTTTCACTTTTTTATTCTTATTCGTTCTCTAGCTTTTTTCATCTTCTATACAAATCAGTTTATCACATCTCGGTGATAGTACATTAGCCTGTATTTTGATTCACAGAACCGGATACCGACAAATCACCATCGTCGCCGACCAGACGAAAATTGCCGAAAACCCCGGTATAATACATACATAGGCTTTAATTGTAACAATATGTGTTGTGAACCCATAAGACACTGAGCTGAAACGCTCACTCCTTCATAAACTCTAGTAGAGACTGTCACTCGGTGCCTACTCCTCTGCGCTTCTCGGATCATTCATTACTAAACGTGTGGTCTTCAAGCATTGTGTTATTATGTTAATGGATCATCTTCGGGGTGTCTCCTTGTATGGACAGTCTGATCAAACATTTTTATATAATACATAAATTAAAGTAACGATAACATGCTCTACATTAAGATGATCCAATTAACAAGGTTCACAATAGACCCTCATAATTTATATTCGTTAGTTGGTAACACATCTGTGGATGAGCTTTAAAGAGACGAGCCGTAGAACGACTCACAATTAGACAATTTGATTAAACAACTATTGTACAGATTTACATGTGATGTAATTCAGAGATAGTTTATGTTCTTCTCTTTAACATGTGACGAGATGTTGATGGTGCTTCCTGGTGTAGCGTTTGTTCCATCATTCGTTTCAACTCACTAAGGCCACGCGAAGCGCGATCACTGCAGCACTGTTGTCGGTCCACTTCTGGGTCCAAACATAATCCAAAGGCACTTACGTGCCACGTGCCGTAGAGGAATAGTTAGCCTTTTGATTGTGGCTGGGTACAGGGACAGAGTGCAGGGGCTGGTCTCCACTGATCTGCTGTGATACTGTAGCACTAATCAGTCAGACATCTTCCATGTTAGTCTAGTTGTAAGAGATTAGTGTTTCTATATACGATCGTAGATGTACTTTAACTTTGTTAACCTTTACTATTTAAAGAAAGGGATGCTCTGTTTGTTTACTTAAAATATTTATACACCTACGTATATTTCCTAACTTTATTTGTTATTTATAGGTATTCGTTATACGTTACCGTTTATATAATGATACTCCTAAGTGAAGTGTGTGAAAAAATGCTACCTACTTATTTTCAGATTTTTATTTTTTCTATCACCCGACCAATTTCATAATGTCGCCATCGGCACCAAGCGGAATTAGGGAATGATCGGCAAATACACAAATATTGATGAAACACATACAAATAAGTAAGTGTATTCAGAGGCTAACTACAGTTTTAGTGTTCGATGGTAGATTAGGGGACTCGTCCCGGCATCGAATATCATCTATAGGATACCGTGGATGATTAGCGCTCATGGTCTCTCGACAATACGAATAAAGACGTAGTGAAGCTAGATTCGCTGCAGCTTTCAGCTTAGCCAGTGAAAAAGTAAAATTTCTTGTAGATACCTACTTAAAATTGCGAGGGCGTTAGATAGATAATACGGCACAAACAGTTCACTTTACACACAAACATAAAGTGAAGAAACAGCAGTGGCACAGTAAGGTAGTGGCAAACGACAAGGTAGTGACGGCTGCGACGACAACGTAGCGAGGACAGCGGCGGCGAGGCGGCGCCCAGCGGCGGCGCGGCACCACTCCCGTTTGTACCGTCTCAATTCTAGCGCATCGAGTGTCTGTTACCGAGTCTTGCTGTTGACTTAGTGTAGTGTGATGCCGCACTTGTATCAAGGCGCTCGCAGCGACTAGAGTCTCGTTAGGAGCTTGGAGTGGTGGCAGCACGGTACACCGCACTGGAACACCTTGAACGACAGGCGCGCACCGACGCTTCTGTCATGTGATGACGACACCTTACAGCGACACGCTGTACATAACCGCTCGTACCATGTAGTTGATTGTTACGTCCCAGTACTTACAGATTGAAATATGCATGAAGTTGCACACTGTCAATATGTGCATATTGATCTAGTAAAACGCACCGTGTAAGACGTGAAGCCTTTATGTGTGATATCAGTTGGTTCAAATGATATGTTTACATCAATGCCTAATGAGATGTTATACAATTCTATATTGTGTTTTGTCATTGTTATGGTGAAAATACACGTGTGTATCGTTAACGCTTAAAGTAATGTTATTCAATTATGATACTGTTACTAAATGTCAATGTAAACGAATGCGCCGATGCAATTCATACCATCATGCTCTGCAATAAACACATTTCACAACAACAAGATACCGATGTTCACTACAGATTTACATTAATTCTTTAAAGTAAGTCAGTTTTATTAAGTGGCTTTCAACAATTTTTTATTAAATTCACAAAAACAAAGTACTTATATGCATAATAATAAGGCATAGAATAGTGTAGATGAATATAAACAGACTTTTGTAATGCTTTAGTTGAATTTACAGGAGTTGACTAATATTGAAAAGATACAGATTTTTGTACATTCACTCTTTAACTTTTTTGATATATCTAGCCGTAAACTGTAGATACTATTGTATTACTACGCTGAGATCTGCAATTCTTTAATGTAGACTTTCCCAATCCTCTATGAAGCTTTTGCAACAAACACTATATAGATATATCTTAGGTATATATCGTAGGTCACATAAAAAAACGAGGATCCTTAGAGAATATTCGAGTGAACGTTTCATTACTATTACGGGTACAGACATAGGTACATGCAGCTTGTGAGACCGGTATCAGCATGATACAGCTTCCTGCATGGCGGATGAGAATATCCGGTTTTATTCATTACTTTGTGTTTCATAGAAATGCCTCAGCCCGACGCATGTTACATTTACGTAATAATTGGAAATGGATATTACAAGTTCTCAATTGTTTGATGGTGATATGAATGCATTGCTATTAATCGCACAGAATGGATAACAGTCTAATGAATTTCTCTCTGGCTGATAAAGGATTTATGAATAGCTGATTACTGCATGTTACTTAATAAAGTACAATGCATTCCCCAAAAATGTATTACTATTTTAGAGTTTGCATAACAAATCCTGAGGTAATCATAATAATTTTGTTATTACTTTCGTAAATACCGACGTCACCCTTGTTTCTTTGGTAGACATGTGACTGGCGTTGTATATACCATGTGACTTTGTTATAAACAATTGTATCTAAAATACATGTCAGGGTTATTGGAGCGTCGTTTTTTTCTCATAATGTTTTACTAATTTGTCACATTAACTAAATAAAATAGGTACTAAAGAATTCTGAGCCAATAACCCCATAAGTCACATTGTTATACAACTTATATTTTAATAGATATGTGAGGCTCCATGTGTTTGCTTTACGTGTAGGAGCAAGACCGAGCGGAGCGTGCGCGTGAGCGTCCGCCTGCCCGCGCGCAGCTGCAGGTTTGGTTCGAGTGCGATCTGCGCAAGCTTGTGGTGGTGCTCATCGCCGCTGACGACTTGCCGCCACGGGACCACACCTTAGGTTACGGTGACGAACCAGAAGCATTCGCAAGAATACGTCTCTTACCGTCACTGTAAGTGTAATATCCTTTGGTATCCTTCCGACCAAATGGATTCATAAAGAACAAACTATGAGTTAATATGATTTCCTCAGGGAAAGTTGCCCACCTGTGGAAACAGATCCAGCATCCGCATCTTGCAGTCCGGTGTGGAACGCTACGTTGAGTTTCGGCGGACTTACAGCTGACTTGCTGGCGGGCCGAGCTTTAGAACTTACTCTCTGGGATGCTTGCCCTGGCATTGACCCAGTACTGATTGGAGAATGCACTGTGAGTTATTATATTATTAAGTCATTATATGATTGTATTATGGTTTAAATTCCTCTCATATGATCATATGTGGCATCAAAATGTGTTATCAGATGGAAATCGAGAAAGCATTCGCGGAAGAGCGTGCGTTATGGTGGACGCTGGAGGAGCGCGGGCCGCGCTCAGCGAACGCTTCGCCACGCGGCTCTCTCACTGGTGCGCGCGCATTACGCCGCGGAGACTTCGCCTCCCAGCGTTCAGTGTCAGGTACCGAACGCGGATCCAACCCCAACCACGTCCTTATATGGTCGCCGCTCACTATCAACTTCATATCTATACCGCTGTTACTTCAGAAGTCCTCTCCGCATTACTACTAAATTTCGGCATTACTACTGATTGATTGGATCCTACTTATTACCTATTTACGAAATCTAGTTGGTGATTAGTTGGTAGGTCAGGGAACGCGTTAAATTACAAATGCACTATTGTGGAGTTGACTTGTACTCGTAACTCACTTACCTATAGCATGGTTTGATGACTTATCCTTACATTTCCGCACTGTATCGTAACATACTCTGCTTAATTGTCCCTGCTTTGAAATCCGCTTAATGTTTGTTAGGAGAAAATGAAATTTCAACTAAGTACATTGGTTTTTCTATTATCAAAATATAAAGTTTACATCCAAATACAAATACTGTGATTAGTGAGTGTCAACCATTACAAATTGAGGTAAATGTTTGATGTTTTCTATTATAATTAAATTAGAAAGTATGTTGATCGGTGCATGTAAGTGTTTGTAAATAAAACTTTTCTCTATGACTTGGATCCGCGCTTAACGTATACCTTGACTTAGGATCCGTAGTTTTGTTCTCAATAGTTCGTAAATAAAGATTAATATAATTTTTCCAGATGATGTTGATTCCATCGGCGAATGTGCTTCGTTACTCCACCCGGACCACGCATGGGTCGGAGGCTCTCGACGTGGATCCTCGCAATCAGAAACTCTAGAAGTTGAAGTATATCAGCTCGGCAAAGATTTCTCTAGATCTTTACCCGGATCTCGGCGTTCCTCTTTCCAACAACAAGAGAAGGGTAATGATATTTTACGGTTTACAGGCATTCTATGTCCGGAAAATTATGTTACACTTGCCCTAAGTATCAAGAAAAAACGATTAATTTATTGTTCAGGTACCATTACCTATTTTAAACCAAAGCAATGTAAAAGAGGTGAGTGGTTTTGCAAGGTAAGTATTGGCTGTAAGTATATTGGTGCGGTTGTGTAGAAGGCGGCGGCGACGTGTCGCCGGCGATGAGCGCGCGGCGCACGGAGCGGCGGCGCTCGTCGTGCGTGCGGCGCGACCCGGACGACATCCTGCGCTCGCTGCGCGCCGTCAAGGGCGAGCTCGGCCGCACGCTCTCGCTCTCCGGCTCCACCGCACGGCGTAAGTCATTGCCTTTATCTATCGACCACCAGCACACGATATAATCATCTGTCCCACTTATTTCCATGAATATTTGATACGTATATCTTCATCTACGCGAAGATCAAATTTATTGTTCTTATGAATATATTAAAAACATGTATTAACTTCTAACTCTTGACTTTCAGATATCAAATCTTTTCGGACATTACTATTGTGTAATTAAGTTTTGTCCTACCAATTTATAACTCAATAGCCATAACATTATGTAACTTCCCTGTAGTAATTCCAATCACGATTAATTGAGTTGTATGTTCACTTTCACAATATTAGAATACATCACGACCCTGTCCCTTTCGGCTTTCTGCCTTTAAAAACCATGTGCGATAATAAGGTGAATCCGAAATATGTAATCTTGGTAAGTTCGACTTCCTACAGTTACACCACAGAAATCATTAGACAATGCGAATATTGAGGGTAGTACTGATTTGTACTGTGTTGTGCTTGTTTGGCCAGCAGCATCGGACCGTTAGCACCTCGGTAAGCGACTGCTCGTTCGTGCCCGCGCCCGCGCGTACTCCCCGACAGGGTTTGTTCGTGTGCGGTGTCGGTGTACGCGATCCCTTGTGACGTCTGACGGCCGCCAGTACCCGCATGTCGACGCTGCCGCTGCACCGGCGGACATCGAGCCCGCTCGTCGTGTTGCGATTGCATCTGACCAGTCAAGCGGGGCAAGGCTGGCGGGCTGGGTGTGCGCGGGCGGGCGCCAGCGTGGACATTGGGGCACGTAGTAGCATGGGTCATACATCGCTTGCGCGGCGGCCGCGCGCACGCACCGTTGAATGTGGCTGCGCCCGAAGCTTCTCATCACTTCACTGTGTCTGTACTGTACTGTCCTGACGCATGCCCGGCCGCGGGCGATCACGCTCACTTCATCTGTCTCTGTGTTCCGTCTGTACGGCTGCCCGTCTACGTTCATCTCGATGGCATTGTACCGCCTAGGGTGTTTGGATTTCATTACCTCTGCGAATGTCACTCATTGTTACAAAGCGCATCTATTAGATTTCTTGTAAATATAATTTATTATCCTATGTACCTATTTAGGCCGTAGTTCGTTATGACGTTTTATTCCACACGTTTCATTTAAATCTTATCGACTAGGGTAGTAGATACCTAAATACGTGTCAAGCGTAAGTCGCGGTCGCGCATGACGTAGCGGACACTCGCGGCTCGCCGAGGCCAGCGGTGGCATGAGTTATGTTTCGGTACTCCTCCACAAATCGCAAGTTTCCTAAAAATCAATAAATGGCTGTTCATGACACGGAATGCTTACCATAATAAGTTGAGGAACGCTTCAAACAACTATTAGAAACTCGACTCCACTCTTGGCTGCACACGATAAAACGCTTTCTCTTTCATTTATGTGTTTAGGAAAGGAAAGATTCAATTCTATGTAAACGAAGACTGTATACATTTGGCACGAAGCTGTTTGACGTGCTTATTTTATGTAAATGTTTATTTTTCATCATTTTAAGTGTTCGATTGAATGGTTTACTATCATTTTGTACTTTGGTTTTTGTTATTTTTAAATGTTTAACCAGTTAGATTATATTATAAAGACCCGTTGCCCGCAACCCGTATGTGACGAGCCAACATAAAAAGTATCGCTATGAGCGAGTACTGTACGGGCGGTGCACGCGTCGGGAGGTGCTACGTTTTATGTGAGTGGTACAGGCACCGCCACGGGGCGCAAAGGCAGCATGTGGGCGGCCGTGCCGGCGGCGGCGGCGTGCGACGCGCTGGCCGACGACGAGGACGCCGTGCCGCTGGGGCCCGGCCAGCTGCCGCCGCGCAACGCGCACCTGCCGCCGCTGCACGCCGAGATCAATATTAGCATCATCATGATCAAGGGACAACTGGAACTTGAAGTTAGTGTAATACTGTTCTACAATATCAAAAATTTACAAATTTAGCTATAAAATATGATATAATAAGTATTAATAAAAATTACAATAGCTACATGATTTTAAACTTAATATGACAACTGTCCTTGTTGTCAATTGTAAAATGGCAAGATCATAAGATGTGAATTGAGTAAAAACCTATGCTGACATACAGCGCCGCATCCTTAATCACTTTTCACTCTTTCTAACTTTTTGTATTCGTCCGATAGGTAGGTACCGTCTATTTGCAGGTCAGCAAACTTTTTAAATGAAACGTTCTGTCCCTAAGTAGTCGTCTCATAAGTTTTAAATTAAAAGAATATCAATCCCCTGTGATATTATCAGGTATCGCACGCTCGTCGCGTGTATGGCGTTAATGGTGAAGTACCGGATTCCTACGTGAAGTGTTACCTGCGGGATGGAGATAAGTGGCTGCACAAACGCAAAACTCGAATCATCAGGCGGACCACGGAGCCGCACTTCAAACAGACGCTCAAGTATCAGGTACAAGTAAGAACAAGTACGGTTTATGCCGCACTATTTTTATCTTTTTTCTGTAATTTTATAAATAGACAACTCACTGTTTATATTATGTATAAATAGCATGATTGGTGAAAATGTCTAACTCCATCTATATTTCTTCACAAAGAATTTCAGTTACGCCTCCAATCATTTCAGTTCCATATTTTTTAAATATTGGCATACAAACACTATTGAAACCGGTCAGGCAAGCGAGGCGCTGGGTCGCACGCTAGTGGTGATGCTGTGGCAGCGTTGCGGCGGATTCGAGCACAACTTGGCGCTGGGCGGCGCCGAGATCTGCCTGGACAAGCTGACGCTGCCTCAGCGCACGTACGGCTGGTACCCTCTATTCCCTGCCACCTCATTCGCTAACGACGAGTCGCCCGACTGATCCAGGGAGCCGTCGCCGGAGCGCCGCGACGACAACTAGCGCTCCCCGACGGCTCTACATGTCCCAAGAAATCATGATTCTATTTATCTCAGCTGTGCATTTTTAACCTACACTTTCGCCCACACAATGCCGCATATATCGGACTGATAAAATGTGTTAGTTATATTATTTAGCATTATTGTAAATTATGAAAATATCATTTTCTTATTTAGGTTGCCTCCAACATTTTGGGCATTATCATTGTATATTACGCATTCCATTAAAATACAAACAACAAACCTGGAGGGCGGGCCCCTACGGGATGGCACAGCACCATGTTAGACTGTAGTTTAATGAAAAGGAGCTTATTGTAGACAAGTGCTTAAATTTTTTAAATGTGTATGTTATGTCCAAATATGGATGTGCCTAATTACCGATTAGGCCTTTGATATGGTAATTTATTATTAGCTCAATGGATAGATATTGCATTTAGTTTAAAGTATGAATTAATGTTTGCGCTTAAAATCTATAAAACATATTTGTAGTATTTTATGTTATGTATAACGTAAATTTTTATGTTAGCGTCATAAAAATCGTATATAAATGTGTGTCGACATATAATTCAATAAAGCTCTGGATATTTAGTGTAGTACATCAAACTGTAGAACATTTCCTGTGATGTGCAACGTGCGTACCTTCATATTTTATCACTTTCTTCAAACATTTCACAATATATTTAAAAATATATTATATATATTTTGTACACTGTATTTTCGTTAAATAACTTGCATTATACGTATTTACTGGAACTCACTGATAAATTTATGTCTGTGTAACATGTATTTCTAGATACTTAGATATTCGTACCAACACTATCTTATAGCATACGTCATTAAAATGAACCCCAACTTCGACTTTGCCTTATATGATTAATACATTTCTAAAATTATTCTAGTGTGTAAGCGCGTCTAGGTACTATTCTTCCAAGGTTGTGCTTTAGTGAATTTTCCAACGTATACCTATTTTATTTACAAATCATCTCTACACCAAATAGGTAAATAACATTATTTCTTCGTGTCAAAAAATTATCTCTACGAACTGTAAATACTTATTGTGAAATCGATTCCCAAAATTTTCTACGCACAACACATTCGTGATAGAATTTATAGTTAATCTTTTATAATACCTAGAATGAGAAAACATTTACAAATTTCTGACAAATACCTTCTTATTCTCAATCCAAAATTATATATTGCTACAATACGTGTTTAGAAATCATGTCATAGATGTAGCCCGGGAATTATTATAATATTCACATGATCTGTTATTGATAATAACCGAGTATTAGTTCGAGAACAAGCTGGCGGTCGCGGCGAGTGGAGCTCATAGTGCACCCAGCGCCCGCTCGTATATACATGTATATAATTAGATACATACAAATTCATTAAGTAGATATTTAAATATTCGTGAGATGAATGATATTTTGATCATCGGTGTTAGTAAAAAACTACATATCTTGTCAAAGGTATTTATTGTAATATATATTTTCTAAATCTCTGTTCTTCCAATGCTATCATGTTAGTGTCTCACCTGACAATATTTTACTTGCTTACTTACGATTACTATTTATTGTGTGGACAGTGTCACTGTGATGTGACGTCACACATGTAGCGTTAGCGTCACAGTCAACACAATGCATCGCATACTTGCGACAAAATCACACGCATAACATTACGATGCGTCATATTATTTTGTTTCATTGTGATTATACGGTTTCCAAGAGAGAGAGAGAAGTATTTATTAGAGATCTAAACATTCACTTATTAGATTAACTAAATATAATACTCAAATAATTCAAATGCCTAAATATATGTATTTCAGGTGTTAAGTATATTTTTACACTACAATTTTTTATTTCGATTAAGTTGAACAAAGTATATAAATATAGGTTTCATATATTTATAAATGTATCTATGAAGATCTAGATATTTAATATTATAACTATCAATTCTAACAGAGAGTTGGAATCGATCTACTTACGCTTATTATCTTGATATGTTAGAGTTAACAAAGTTATTCTTATGTAAGTGATGTATGTGAAGACATAATCTAATATGATGTGCCTCGATGAGCCCCGATACCTCCGGTCACACAGTACCCCGCTGACACATATCCAAGCTGCGCGCGCGCACGCACTCCACACATGTGATATGGTATCGGATATCATACTCTGTCCCTTTCTTATTTAGCTATAGTTATATATCGTTTCTTCCTAGGACACGGTTATTTCCAACATTTCGTGCCTTGATGAATAGTGAAAATATCGAACGCTTCTACAGACCTTTTAAAATCTAAGAAATTCTGTTTTTTCAGCATTCATCATAGGAACGGAATGTAACTCTACAAATCCTAGTACGTAACAAAATATGTGTGTCAAAATATATTATTGAATAAATGTGATAACAAAGAAGTTTATTATAGCGATATAAACAACAATTATGTCTTTTATTACTCCATAAATACACCTAAATAATTCTTGAATACTGTTTGCCACTATCAATTAACTGCAACTGGTTAATACCGTTGTAGTTAAGCCATCCTGGTGGCTTGGTAAAAAAGTTATAAATATAGAAGTGTCTTGATCATTTATAGACAAATTATTGAAATATCATGGTAAAAGATCAACGTAAAAGGAAGGTTGAACCTTGAAAGGTATGAAACAGCATAGTATGGTCTAAGGAAGTTTTTAATTACTTACAAAAACAAGACAATTAGAAGGTATGTACTTTATGGCTACATACATTTGTTTCTGATGAGAATTCTCAGCCATACATATTCTGCTGGTAGCTTAGTCAGTAGGAGTCTATCACAATCTTCTGCTTTCTTAGAATAAATGACTATTCTGCTAAGGCCACATTAATGTCAATGTAAACCTTTATTATTGAAATGTATAGAATTTAAGAAATCGTGTCGTCTGACAATTAAAACATTATTATGTCGTTTTCAATTCACGTTAATCAGTAAGCGGGCCAGATTTGCTTCGTTTTTGTATAGGGATAACATTTGACTATAGTTTAGCCTCAGCATATGAGTTACGTATACTGCCCGCAACTATTTCTGATGGTCTACACGTGATGGTAATCAGCAGGCCCGCACCAGGCCTCCACGTGTCGCAGCAGCGCCGCCGCTGCCCCGCCGGCACGCGCCGCGCTCACCCCTCGCGACCACCACTCACGGTTGGCGCAACGACCTTGCGGAGATCATAATTATTATGATTACTATGCCTTTTATCTGCAATTATTTATTTAAATAAATGTGGCTCAAATGTGTTAAAAGTTAATTATCACAATCTGTAAAAACGCATGAAGGGTTCCGTACCTTTTACGGGCTACCTGTCGCCATTATTAACACAGAGCAAAAACCGGCAAAAAGATATCATATTTGTTAGAGCCCACCATTAATATTTATTTAATTCGTTTTTTAGTATTTGTTGTTATAGCGGCAACAGAAATACATCATCAAATTTCAACTGTCTAGCTATCACGGTTCATGAGTTACAGTATGGTGACAGACGGATAGTGGAGCTAAGCCTCCTGTATCCGTCTGTCAGGGTCCCGTTGGCACACTTTGGGTACGAAACCCTAAAAAATACAACTGTTGGCATGATTCCTTTATTGCAGGTGCATTGACATCCGGCGTTGGTAAGTGCAAGTTCGATATCACACTTTGACAAACACCGAAAATGCAAACCGTACAAATATATAATATAGCAAAATATATCCCCCGATATTGACACTGAGGCCAAATATTCCACCAGTTTCTACAAGAAATAAATAGTGGCAAAAAAACAGTATTTATGCTGTCGGTTTTAAAAAAAGAATTATCTCTTACTATTCACACCATTGCATTTCGTATAGAAGAAGGACCTTAATGTACTGTCATTTTTCTCTTCAAAATAGTACCATTAAAATACAATAAACACATTAAAATATGTAATAGTATACATACATATCCATAAAAAGGAAAAATTACTATCATCAGAATTTACCTATATTTTACTTAATTTTTGCTTAAGCTATAAATAATACTTCAAAAGGTCTATAAATTGACACGTCATTAAGGTAATAGATGTGTAGGTACCACCGCCATACGGAGGAGTTTGTTTAATTAATGTATCGTGACAGGCAAGTCACGTCGAGCCGTCACTTAATAGGGCTATATGTCATCCAGCCTGTCCCTTACCACTACAGCCCCGGTTTACGACAGTGATCATTAATTATAACTTTTATAGAATGTTCGGAATAAGAAAAGTTATAGTCTTCATTTTAGTGACAATTATATGTATAATCATAAATAATTAGTATAAATATATGTATATCTTATCTTATATGTAAAAATCTCCTGACACAGTGTTTGTCGCTGAACTCCTCCGAATTGGCTAGACGGATTATTATGAAATTTTGAATGTATATAATAGTCTGAGAATCGGTTGTAGGTAATTTTTTACACCCCTCGATGATAATTTTAAAAATATTTATAACCCTAAATTTTCACTTTTCTAGCACCAACCTCTATAATGTGGCAAAAAACGTTTGCTGGGTGAACTAGTATGTATATGTTTAGGAAACCAAATTGTTCAGATTGGTCCAGATGGTTTTATATCGATCAAAGATTATTGATATAAAAATGAAAACTTGTTCTCTTATCCGCAAAGCAGGTACAGTAGCACGTAATTGTGTAATGCAGTAACAACTTATTAATAATGCCTATTATCTCTTATTAAATGTAAATGTCCTTTTCATCTTATCGTATTTACACATGAAATGTTGCATTAAAAAGTAGTCTTAAAAACCGTAATACTTACCGTTAGTGAATGTAACGAGTCTAGATCCTAATGGGTAGCCAGTTAACACACAGCAAGCTTCTGTATCAGATACGCTCGAGGCGTACATGCCGCGACCATCCACCGGCAAAGTCTATAAACCAGTAAGTTCATGCAATATACCATTAGCAGTTGAGTGATGTTTATATGATATTCGATACTAGGAGCTAATTTGATATTCGCCATTTAAGAATCGATGCTTAAATCAAAACTAACCTTAAATAATAAAAATAAGTTTGAATAATTACTACATTCCTAAATCATAAAATTAATATCTCTATTATTAATCCCACTTCTCAAACTTCTCAAACGAAGGCGTAATGTCGTTACAATTAAGTTATCAAAAGACCAATTAGATTTACATTTTGCATCGATTTATTATCTGTAAGTCAAGAGACATAAAACTTTTGTCGTCGGCAAACTCGTTATTAAGAGCTTAAAGTTTTAGCAAACCCACGATCCTCACGAGATCGTTGATCCGGAAACTCATTACGATCTAAATAATTTATGTGAAGTCTTAAGTTTACTAAGTAAGTTTTAACATGGAGATCTTTGGAGGTGAATTAAGTAACGATTTATGAAGTTCCTTTTTGTTGATATCAGAATTATTTACTTGATCAAAATAATAGGGTATGAAAAAAATTAATTAAATTATTTTGAGTTATCTTAATTGAATCCATAATCTTACGATTCTTTGATTTTGATTGCTATAAAAATATCTAATAAATAAAATAAAGTATTGTTAGTACTCACCTGTTCGACGGCTTGGTCCATAGAGACAGCAAGCACCCACTCGCGTGCATCCTCTAACGCTCCGCCGCGCACGCAACCACTCTCCAGAAGAAGTGGTGTTCGGCTCCAGTCTGTGCACTCTGAAGAGCAATATCCATTATTTATTATCTACATCATCTTAAACCAAAACCGCTTTATACAAATAGAACTCAATATCGCGTAGAAAAATCCAGTATTTTAAAGTTATTTTTTAATGTTTGACATACTAAAAATATCTTAGTACTTATACGATAAGTTTTAACTAAGATGTACACTATTTCACAAAAATATGACAATATAGGGCTAACAATAACATCACAGCACATAATTATATCGTAATGAATCCTATTATAAACATACCGAAGTCCGTGTAATCCAGCAGATGCGCGGAGTCGTCGTCCGCGGCCTCAGCGAGGTCGAGGCAGCGGTTGAGCAACACGAACGCCTCGCGCGCGCCGCTCGCTCCCTCCGCCCGCACCGCCATACCGCACGCGTAATACGCTTAATAATTAATATTTTATATTAGATTTTTCGCCAGTTATAAAGCTCAGGTTTTCACATATTTTTGCATCATACTTTTCAATATAGCTTATGGTAAGTGTTCGTACTGATCGTGAGAATAAAGTCAACCCATTTAATTTAACCGTGTAACTTGCTACGAGCTACCACCGCTACGGGCTACGAAATTGTACGTCTACGACACCGCACTTCATAACCATAAATGAGTTAGCGATAAATACAAATTAATATTCCATTTGAAATACTGACCAATATCAGCCACTATGATATCCGTATAACGAGGTAGAGCTCTAGCTGCTTTCCCAGCTATTTGTGGTACATGGAGCGCCATCAATAACGTTAAAGCCTGAAAATAATTCAATCGATTGGAGATTACTTAATCATCATCAAGACGAAACGGTGGTACCTTGATACTTCACGCTCAAGCCCAATAATTGAGCTAATCCAGTCAGTCTGCAACAATATGCTGTGCCTCTCCGCCATTCGGCACAAAGCATTAAGATATTAATGACGTAAAATTGTAATACTACTTACTCAACCTACCATTACTTCACGAGTAGTTAGTTCGAGTTTTAAAATTACTCTCACTCATCAAAGCCCACCTGTAACGTCCTATTTTCAGCGTTAGCGACCACCATGACGACCGCAGCGTCGGTGAGGGCAGATATAGCCTTCGGTGCAGTGGATACTCTGACTAGTATCTCACTACACACTGCTTTGGCCAGGGGAGCGTCGTTGCCTGCTAGAGAGTCAATGCCTAGCTCTTCACTGCTGAGGTATTGGCGCAGCACCTCCAGTACTTGGGTTATGACTTCTGGGGCTTCTTCACTTTCAATATCAAGTCCTTCCATACGCTGTTGGAGAAAATACCTATCAATTACTTTTGTATCCTCCATAGAAAATCATCCCACCCCCTTTTTTTTAGTGTGGAAACATTTCATGATATTAAACCCGTAATTTTATAAAATCACTTATTACTTCCTTCATAGAACCAGATTAATAAATGTATTTATTTATATGCTCTTGAAATCATATTAATAGTATTACGTACTTGGTGACTAGGTATAATAATTTAAGAGTCCATACCGGATGTGCTTTGAACAAATGCGCGGCATATCGGAGCGCGTAGTGCGGCGCCCTCCGGCCGGCGTGTGCGAGACAGCGCTGCCAATGTCCGCCGCGAGCCAACCGCTCCAACGCTTCTGTCTCTGCTTCCGCTTCCACTTCGGCTTCTACTTCACGCGGAGCTTCTTCTTCTTCCTCCTCATATTCTGCAGAGGTGCCTTTGATCATACAAATAATACAAGGTTTTTATTGCTTTTGCTTCTAATATTATGTCGTTAAAAGTTTATTTGTATATGTTACCTGGTGCCTCGTCATCAGCAGAATAATCTTCAGTGAGAGCGGCTCGAAGCTGTTCGCCGATGTCATTTTGACCAATAGCGGCAAATCTGTAGATAGTTTTAAACAACATTTTATTGATATGCAGAATTGATCAAACATTTCAAATTTCAACTCAATAATATGATATGCGGAAATGTCGTACGCGATTTGAATTCAACAAACTTAAAAACAATTTGCAAGAATAGTAAAAGCTTGTAAATATGTCGACAATTTAAGTGTTTTGTATAGTAATTGGTAACCGCAGTCTATAGATTACAACACCAGAGGTGTCTCTCACGCATTGCCGACCCTCTAGAGACCGTTTAGGTTTCCCAATAAGGCCAGCGGTGGCGGCGGCGCTGGCGGCCCCCAGCAGGCGTACTCCGGCAGTTAGTTACCTCTCGGCCAGCATGTCGGCGGCGGCCCGGCGCCTGGCGTCGTGCAGGTGGTCGCGCGCGAGGCGTGCGGCCCGCAGCGCGGCGCGCTCGGCCAGGCGCGGCGCGGCGGCGGCGGCGGCGGCGCTGGCGGCCCCCAGCAGGCGTACTCCGGCAGTTAGTTACCTCTCGGCCAGCATGTCGGCGGCGGCCCGGCGCCTGGCGTCGTACAGGTGGTCGCGCGCGAGGCGTGCGGCCCGCAGCGCGGCGCGCTCGGCCAGGCGCGGCGCGGCGGCGGCGGCGGCGGCGCTGGCGGCCCCCAGCAGGCGTACTCCGGCAGTTAGTTACCTCTCGGCCAGCATGTCGGCGGCGGCCCGGCGCCTGGCGTCGTACAGGTGGTCGCGCGCGAGGCGTGCGGCCCGCAGCGCGGCGCGCTCGGCCAGGCGCAGCGCGGCGGCGGCGGCGGCGGCGCTGGCGGCCCCCAGCAGGCGTACTCCGGCAGTTAGTTACCTCTCGGCCAGCATGTCGGCGGCGGCCCGGCGCCTGGCGTCGTGCAGGTGGTCGCGCGCGAGGCGTGCGGCCCGCAGCGCGGCGCGCTCGGCCAGGCGCGGCGCGGCGGCGGCGGCGGCGGCGCTGGCGGCCCCCAGCAGGCGTACTCCGGCAGTTAGTTACCTCTCGGCCAGCATGTCGGCGGCGGCCCGGCGCCTGGCGTCGTACAGGTGGTCGCGCGCGAGGCGTGCGGCCCGCAGCGCGGCGCGCTCGGCCAGGCGCGGCGCGGCGGCGGCGGCGGCGGCGCTGGCGGCCCCCAGCAGGCGTACTCCGGCAGTTAGTTACCTCTCGGCCAGCATGTCGGCGGCGGCCCGGCGCCTGGCGTCGTACAGGTGGTCGCGCGCGAGGCGTGCGGCCCGCAGCGCGGCGCGCTCGGCCAGGCGCGGCGCGGCGGCGGCGGCGGCGGCGCTGGCGGCCCCCAGCAGGCGTACTCCGGCAGTTAGTTACCTCTCGGCCAGCATGTCGGCGGCGGCCCGGCGCCTGGCGTCGTGCAGGTGGTCGCGCG
Source organism: Craniophora ligustri (assembly GCA_905163465.1). Taxonomy (NCBI): domain Eukaryota; kingdom Metazoa; phylum Arthropoda; class Insecta; order Lepidoptera; family Noctuidae; genus Craniophora; species Craniophora ligustri. Next base: position 7,927,515 of record LR990966.1, read on the forward strand.
CGAGGCGTGCGGCCCGCAGCGCGGCGCGCTCGGCCAGGCGCGGCGCGGCGGCGGCGGCGGCGGCGCTGGCGGCCCCCAGCAGGCGTACTCCGGCAGTTAGTTACCTCTCGGCCAGCATGTCGGCGGCGGCCCGGCGCCTGGCGTCGTGCAGGTGGTCGCGCGCGAGGCGTGCGGCCCGCAGCGCGGCGCGCTCGGCCAGGCGCGGCGCGGCGGCGGCGGCGGCGGCGCTGGCGGCCCCCAGCAGGCGTACTCCGGCAGTTAGTTACCTCTCGGCCAGCATGTCGGCGGCGGCCCGGCGCCTGGCGTCGTGCAGGTGGTCGCGCGCGAGGCGTGCGGCCCGCAGCGCGGCGCGCTCGGCCAGGCGCGGCGCGGCGGCGGTGGCGGCGGCGCTGGCGGCCCCCAGCAGGCGCACGGCGTCCCACCAGCGCGCCGCGTCCGCGAACGTCGCGGCGCGCTGCAGCAACGCCGGCACCTCTGCCGGCACCTCCTCGCCGGCGCCCGACCCCGCACTGCCGCTGTCGGGCAAGTACTCGCGAGACACGCGATTTGCCTCGTCCCATAGCTCTGTTAAGTTCATAAATATAATTATAACTGGTCATAAGTGTGCAACTACTCTATGGCAAAGGGGAAGGGATAGGTTAAACTATAAGATCAACAAAGTTAAACCATGCCAACAAACTCTTTGAAAACGATTAAAAAATAATAAGTGTCAAATCATACCACTTGTAGGTGTGTTTTTAACGAACACCATAAAATAACACTCACCCAGGTCCTTATAATGCTGCACAACCTCACGCGGTCTATTGGCGCGAATCATCAGCGTTTCAAACTGAATCAAGTCGCCACGTTCAGCTGCCGCTCGTGCTCCTTCCACTAATACCTCTTCAACCTAGAGGCACATAAAATATAGTTGTAAAAACTTAGAAAAGAATCATGTTGCACCAAATCTATTGCATAGAGGTCATATAATGTGGAGTCTACTTAATCCCAGCATCATGATTCATCTGTTCCAAAACCAGTATCCCTCCCCGCTCTTGTTTGATTGCTAACTTAAAAACTAGAATAGAAGATATTGATCCCCGTATATAAATGAACTAACTTAGTACTCCTATATTTAGCCAACATTAAGGCGAAGAAAGAAGAATGAGGATTTAACCTCGTTTACTATTCTGAGTGATAGATTAAAGAAGAAATTCTTTAAATTGTTAACTGCCTCGTTGGTCTACTGGTCGTAAGTGTAAGTGCGACTACTATGTGGGTATAGGCAGTTATGTTTTCCATGTGTTTCGGAGTAACTTTGAGTTTTGGTTCAGACATGAACCAAAACTTCATGGCAACCTTCCCGGCGAAATGTGGGAACACTTTAAAGGCGTGATGGTACCTATGTATGTCTTTAAATGCTCACCATCAGTGGAGCATGTTGTTCGGCCAACGTTAGTGCTCGCTGTGGTTTCCCATGCTGTAGCCACATGCGCACTGCGTCGTCGGGCGCGCCGGCTCTCAAGAACGCGGCCTCGGCCTCGTCGGGCCTCTCGTCTGCTAGTGAGGCAGCTTCGGCCCGCGCCACCTCGCTGCGAGATATACCACCGCCTAGGGTGCAGAGCTCCATAGCTATGTCCCATCTGATAACGAAAATAAATTATAAAAGGGGTACATTTAATAAAAAATACCCGTAAAATATTTTGGTTGTATTAGTTATTTGATGGGTAAATTATATCAATATATATTGTGGTTAATTATTTATTTAGTCTTACTGTTGTCCTACTACAGGATACATAATCTTTTCTTCTATACTATCTTGTAATCATGTTGTTTCTTTTCTGACGAAACGTGCGTTGATGATGTTACAGCAACTTCCACGTTAAACTCGCCATTTTTGTTTATTTGTTTATTATTATTTTTTTCTAAAAAAACGTTGCTCACACTAGGATTTTCTCCTGTGTTGTAGGTACGCACCTAAAACGTAAACGCTTACAAACACAAATATTCACATACACAAACGCCCAGACCCAGAACAACTACCTGTAGAACGGACAAATATTTGCTCCGTGTGGAAATCGAACCCGCAACCCGTGACGCACAAGCCGATCGCTCAGCCACTGCGCCACCGAGTCGTTGTTGATGAGATTTCAGTTCACACGTTACTTCTCCAATGGATAAACCCTTTTAAACTCTATCCTTTGTTTACAGTAACTATTATGATATATTTAAATGTTAGTCTATGTCTAAGTCCATGTCATGTCCCTAAAAAACATTCCCGATTAGTAAATCGACAACAATTAAAAATGACCTTTGTGCCTGTATCGCCCAGCGCGCCCCTAACGCCGCTAGTCCCCTGGCGGCTAGCAGCCGCGCGGCGGGTGCTCCACCCAGTGCGCCTGCCCATTGTAGAGCTACCTGTACAAAATTACGGGTATCAAATGAACTCAAATATATTGAACATTATTATCTAAGTCACATTAGTTTGCTTTAACAACTTTGAAAACTCATCTCCATTATTTTATAAATATTAATATTTATTTATTTATAATATCATTCATCATTTTTTTAGAATATCTTCGAAAATAATACATGATATCCCACTTACCCACTTCAATGTTTAATATAATATATTACAGGCAAAAGCAATAGTTCTAAATATACCTGTTGTTGAACACCGCTAGGCGCGTGCGCACGTGCTACACGCTCGGCCCCTTCCCATTGGCCCGCTGACCGATACATCTGTATCGCACTTTTCCAGTCACCTGAAACGATATTGCAATATCTGTAGTTTCTTAAAGTATTTTTTCCAAATGAAACACCGAAACGTAGCTTAAAATTAAATAAAGCATTAGCATAAGTTTTAATCTAACCAGCTTGTATGTAATAATTCTCAGCGGCGCGAAGGTCTCCTGAAGCATGAAGTGCCTGTGCTACGTGGCGGCGCGTAGCTTCTAGCAGAGAGCTACGGTGAACTGCTACGAGGCGTAGCATGGATTCATACTGAGAGGCTTCCTGATAAATCATAAATATATTTAAACACTAGGACTATAATTATTTCATGTATAAGTAAGTTTAAATTCATATTGTATCCACATACGCGTAAATTTAATATTACTTAATAGGTTTGGTCTAGTTGGTTACTGACGGCAAGCCTTTCACTTCTGACTAGCACAGTCAAATCCTAGATTATACTCCGTTCACATGATATAATTTAAAATATGTGTACAGTTAAAGGGAACTTTCATTGTTTATTATCACCTTATACATGGATATAGCCTCATCGGGTTCTCCGAGGCCAATGTAAATCTGTTCCGCCTTGCGCAGCTGGCCGTCCTGCCTCAGCTGCTGCGCGAGCGGCATGTAGATGTCCCTGGTCTGTTCCTCGCTGAGGTGCGCGGCGGCGAGACGCAGTCCGTCGGCTACGCGCCCGGCCGAGTTGTATGCGCGTACGCACCGCTCTGCCATACCCGATGACGTCAACACCCGCTCTGCTGTGTCCCATTCCTAATATAGTTTATTATAATAAAATAACACGTGTAATCTACTATGAATATGTATGTATGTGAATTTAAAGAAGTTAAACACTCACACGTGTTGAAATGAAATGATCCCCTAATTTTTCACATTGTTCCCTGATCGAGTCTTTGTCATCGATAGCCTGTAAAGCAAGTAAAGTCGATATTAAGAGACCGATTTTCGTTATATTCTAATAAGTGTTATTAACTTATTGCTAGTACATAAATACATACTTTATTTAGTTACAAGTATTAATATACATTATTATTTAAATAAATTTATCTTGTTTACTAATTTAATCAAAGTAGGTAAGCAATTCCAAATCTCAAACTCAAACTCAAATGATTTATTTCCATTAGAACAATATTCTAGTTACTTTTGAATTGTCAAAAACAAATTTCACGGTTCCAAAAGGTAAAAACCGGCAAGAAAGATACTCTTTTTAAATTAACTACAAAATAGTTGGTTTTGTTTTGCAATGCTTTATGATTGGATTGGTGACCCCGACGTGATTTATGGTCGCCACATATGTAATATCAAATATGTAATATCAATATGAGACTGATGCAGTTCAATGTGAAAGGTACGAATTATGCAGAAAGGAAATAACTAAAATTTAGGTTGCCATAATATGTATGAGCCGACCAGCCCCAACTGACAGCACCCGTTCACGAGCATATGTGTGTATCGGCGTCTGCCTACTCAACCATTTTGTAGGGAATAAAAAGACCCGACACACTACGCCCCATCAGCAGGACATTTGATTTCCATTCAACACACCCTCAATTTAATCGGAAACTTCAATTAGAGCGACAAGACTCTTAACACCTCAATTTATCTGCGACAATGTGTGCTGTAAAAGATCGTCGGGATTAAACAATATAAAAATACTGAGTTAACAATAATGTTCCTCCATATACGTGGTCCTATTGGCGATATTCGTTGGAATTCGCTGGATGCGGGCGGCGCATGACTAGTCGTTGAGGCAATCCTTGGGGGAGAACTAGGTCCAGCGGGGGACGTCTAACGGTCGATATGATGATCATGTTGTTGATTGGTATTCAAACTGTTACCGCGGAAGAGAGCCTTATTACCGCATCGATAAATGGGTCGGGGAAAATGTAAGTATACCTGCAGTATCTGCAGCGCCTTCCGGTGGTGGTGCGCGGCCAGCGCGGCGTCGAGCGCGGCGCGCGCCTGCCCCGCCTCGATGAGGTGCGGCACGGCCGCGCCCGCCTGCCGCGCGCCCACCAGCCACGAGCCCCACAGCCCCTCCAGCCGCGTCACCTCGCCCGGACACGTCTCACCACCCATAACAAGTCTCATTTTATTTCTGTCAATACGTTTTTGTAAAGACACTATTACAAGTCATTTTTATAATTGGCGTTTTTTAGTAACTGACATCTGACTAGAGACATCGAAACAAAGTCATAGAATCGTGGTATTGGAATATTATCAAATACGCGAGTGTAAGAAATGTCTGAAAATGGCCTTTTTAAAAATTACCACCAGGGTGACCAGTCCCTGCCGACGGCATGCATACGTCAGCCATCTCGTCGTAAGTTGAACTAAACTCAACCTTAATGTTGGCCACTCCAGGACCCATCGTACCACGATACCAGATCGATGGAACATTTGCGTAGGCCACTTGATGTTACTGGATAACAAACACGAGACAACGCAGCCAGTGGCAACAGCTTCTTATACTGTTATATGACGTGTCATTTACCTCTCTAGCAAGTTGAACAGCTCTTGCGTAGTTATTTCCCTTGGCGTAATACTCCACTGCCGCACGCATGTCGCCTCTGCGCTCAGATATTTCACCAGCTGTCTCCCACCACTCCTCCTAAAACATTTTTATACTACGTAATACATTCTTACAAACAAATTATACTGATTTTCAGCGTATACGCTTCTATTCGTTAATTTTAAATACCTGAATGAGCTGTGTATGTACAGCTTCGACAAGATCTGTATCTCTGAGTAGCTGCGGATGCTGCAACAGCAGCGCCGCGGCACGGCGGGAGCGGCCGCCACGCAGCCACAGCTTCACTGCACCTTGCACGTCACCTGATGCCGCTAGCACAGCGCCAGCCTCTCCTAATCGACCTGGTCGTAGAAGAACACTATACTATGTATGCTATGACCTTGAAAGCTTTAAAGACACAACACCGGAATATTAGTTAAGCGTGCATACGTGGAGCAATCACTCACACCGATGCCTTTAATTATAGGCGTACTTGAGGTTTATGTCCACTCGATAACCGAACTCAGAAATTCAGCTAGAAAAACCTAATAACACTTTACTCGACCTGGAAATCGATAGACCTTAGAGGCACTGCAAGAAAGAGACAAAATAAAAAACTAACCAGTGGATGTAAGATAGTCCATGTGTTGTTGTTTGAGCGTGGCCACGGAGGCGCGGTCGGTCCTCTCAGCGAGTGCTATAGCGTTGGTCCACTTGTTGAACTGCTTATACATATCGACGGCGAGGTCGGGCCGCCCCGCTAGCCTTACATAACACTCTTCTGCTGCCGACAAGTCCCCGACGAATATAGCGAGGCGAGCCCTCACTACGGCGTTGTTTAATCCTTAAAAAAAATGGACTCATTTAATGCCTTAAATAATGACCACTGTATATTGATTAACATAATTTCCTCATCATAATTTACCCTTTTAATGTCCTACTAGTTACTCCTGGGCACTGGGTCTCCACTCAGATCAAGTGAAATTAGACTACATTACATACCAGCAGTAACATCGCCATCTCCCTCAGCAGCGGCCATTTCGACAGTCTTTTCCAAATAGAAAGTACGGGCCACGTCATCTACTTCGCGGTAACATTTGGCAGCTAACTGAGGATTAAACAACGATTATAGTTTAAATCAACTAATACAGCCTTAATAATGAAAAAAAAACATTAAAAATCAACGAAGTATACGCAGACAGTTAATAGGAAACACTTCAGTGGATATGCGATGGTGATCTGTTTTCTGTTTCAAAATACCTAATGTATAGGTATATATACCTGAACATCATCATCAGCCAGTGCTCGTTCAGCTAGTTGTCGCCACAGTGGAGCCACATCCGCGTTGTTGCCGACGCCGTCCAAATATCGCGCACACCCTGCTAGGTCACCGCCTCGTAATGCATTATCTGAATAATAACAACAGTTCAACGTAAAACAATGTCAAATAAATGAATGAAAACCATTATTTATTTTTATTTATTTATCTCCTCTTTACTAAATTAAATGCAGAAAATGTGATGCAAATGTAATCGATCCCAAGACCTCTTGCTCGCACAGTAGCACTGTACGTCCACTAGACCAACGACGCAGATGATTCTCAGGTCAAGCAAATTTTTATTGGGCTTTTCCATGAAATTATCAGTAACAGGAGTTTGGATTCGTGCCCAATTAATGGCAATAAGCTCGCCCCCTATTACATGGGACCTAAAACACGCCGACGACAGAAAGAAAGTACATACTAAACGCTAGTCGATGTTCATCTAGCTGCAGATAGGGCAGCACTCCGCCGTCGAGTACGACGCGGCGTGAGATCACTTCGACGGCGACGGCGCCGCCACACTCCGCCATCTCCACACTGCCGGGGTCCCATGCACTGTACCTATACGTCATAAATACTGTGGTTGAATACTAATAAAAGGTTTAAGATACAATATGAATATCATCTATATACATCAATATAATTGTTTTTCCTGACTGATTCATCAACGCAGAGCCTAAACCACAGGGGTTACAGACTTGAAATTTTGACAGATGATGCATTTTATGATGAAAACATCCGCTAAAAAAGGAATTTTAGAAATTCGACCGCTAAAGGGGTAAAATTAGGGATAAATGGTTGTAAAGAAATCCGTCATTTTTAAAGTTAGAGATATGAAATTGAATATACAAGTTTTTAGTTAGAAATAATTAAACGTATTGACCCTCTAAGAGGTTGAAATAAGGGTTGAAATTTTACATGGGAAGTCCGTCATTTTGAAAGCAAGAATAATGAAATTTAATATTCAAGCTCGTCAGTAAAAATAAATGCATACGTGCTTCGTCGTTTTTGAAAATTCAACCCCTGATGGGCGAAATGACGAGGAGAAATTAGTATTAAATTGCGCGGGCGAAGCTGCGAGCAACACCTAGTTATTTATAAACTAAGTATATAGAATCTACAATATATGTCAAATAATTGCCTATTAGTAAGCTTTCAATGTGGAGGCAATTCCTTTATTTTTTCTTATAACAGCGTAGTGTGCACTGAGACATCTTGGTACCTACCAATACATTTTTTTTTAAACTTAACACTTTGGTATTTTACTGTTGTGATAATCTTATGTTAAATCAATAGTAATATAAACTGACCACACGAGAAGATGAGTCGGTGTTTGTGCTACAACTGCGTCACTATTTTCAATCCACTGCACAAAGGAGACTCCGCTTGCTACGATTTCCTAAGATCAAATAAAATAAATTATATTGTGAAAAGTCTATCATTTGCGTAAATGCAATTATGATCGCAACATATTTGAATACCTTGTCACCATTGTGTAGTCGTAGTAAAGCGAGTCTCCGCCTCGTATCTCTCAACAGTAGTAGTTGCCCACTCTCGTTCAACTCGAGCCAGTCCACCCGTGCCTCGTGCCACCACTGGCCCAGCTGTATACCTGCAAATATATTAAAAGATAGTTTGGTGACATAAAAATGTGAATTACATACCTACATACATTTTATCACATCTGTCTCCCACCGACGTTCGCCGAGACCAATTAACCTTATACTCTCATTGATACTTGGCATTTTCGTGATAAATAAGCATCTCTCTGCAGAGTGAGAGAGTTCTGAGAGAGATCCTGCCCAGATTCATATTTATTATCTAACAAAGGTAAATTTCATCCTATATAATGCATGCTAATATTATAAATACAAAAATACGTCAGTATGTTACCTCTTCAGTTCACGCTTTAACCGCTGGATCGATTTAGATATAATTTAGAATGGAGTTTGAGTCCCAAGGAAGGCTATTGGATAGTTTTTGACCCCAAAATTATGATTAAAAGGATGAGAGGGGAAGTTTATATGCGGAATCGATAATATCTTAAAAGAGGAGATACAATTTCTAATTCTACGCAGACAAAGTCGCGGCCAAAAGTCAACTGAGTATAATAATAATCAAGTTGTCAGAAATCTGAGCATCAACAAATCCCGATAAGGGTATTACTTACCAGTACTGAGGTCTACAACTGCAATAGTCTGTCTGTCCAGCAAGTACGCAAGGTGTTTGCGGTCGCCCACGTCGGCGCCGCTGGTCGCGCCTTCATTTATACGCACGCTCAAAACGTGCGGGTTCACGCGCTCCGTACGCACCTATCCAAATACATTAATATTTATTATACGCTGAAAGAATTCTTGGAAGTTAACAATGCCTGGGATTAAGCTGTTCTGGTGAACGAGGCTATCAGACTGAATTAATATTGCTATTTTGTGATGATGTGGAGTGAAATTGACATTATTATTGCATTATTATTGTATTTTTTTTTTATATTTTGACATTTCCTAATTATTTTATTAATTGACATGTTAAGTTATATTATATGTATCTTAACTTATTAGGTATATTAATTTATTATTGATCACATAAGTGACATGAGATTTGTATTCAAGAGAGATATTACTGTTGTATTTATTAATTAATAAGTAGCCTGTAAAATATGAGACTGATGTCGACCTTGATGTTGCTTTTGTATAATGTAAAAATGGCCCACAGGTTGCCGAGCAGTTTGAGCTTGTCATGCTCACTAAAATGTCCTGCCGATGGCGGCGTTGTGTGTCGGGTCGTTTTATTCCCTACAACATGGTTGAGTAGAGCGACGCTGATACACACGTCATACTCGTGAACGGGTGCTGTCGGTGGTGACTGGTCGACTCATACATGCGGTGGCATTCTGATTTCGTTTTATTTTGTCTTGGGTGAATAGTTCATACATTTCACTTCAAACTGCATTATTCTCATATTGATGTTGCAAATTAAAATTGTAAAGGAATTGACTTCCTATATTGTAATTTTTATTTATTTAAAAGAGTATCTATGGAGTTTCTTGCCGGTTCTTCTCCATAGACCTACTTTTTGGAACCGTGCAACTAGTTTGACAATTCAAAAGCACCTGTTATACTGGTCTACTTGAAATAAATTATTTTGAATTTGAATTTGAATATTTATCAGCTTCTGGGGTGGCCTTATTTTTATTGATAACACATTCAACTGCATTAACTTCTAAAATGGCTACCAAGATTATAGAGTAGGTACTAACGGCCCGTCCCGGCTCCGATCGGGTGGACATTTGTTTTATACACAGGACATAATTTATACTCGGGAATTATGTAGCATGAAATCGGTACAGTACTTTTTGAGTTTATTCGTTACAAACATACAAAAATACAAATCTTTCCTCTTTATAATTTTAGCATAGAAGAATAGATACACTATCATATATTAACAAACTCACTGTATGCAATATTTTATCTAGTCCATATTCAACAACACTTAGTTCGCCGGCTCGATGTAACAAGCATGCTCCTCCTACAGCTGCGTACACACGTTCACCGCCACCTGACCATTGGATCTGAAAATCGATATTTGATTTTTGAATCACAATAATCGTTCCTCTGCCCTGCTCTTATACCCCTTGCCCTTTTAAACAAAAGGAGAAAGGAAACGCATGCGGCTTTTCATTCATCTTTATCACAGCGCTATACCACAAATGATTATTATATACCTTACAAATGTTCTATTACAGACAAAATATAATAGTATTAAGAAGCGCCTCTAAACTTGAATACTATTAATGTATATCTTTTTCAGATTGCTCGCTCAAATTGAGCTGCCTAACTTGAGAAATACCTCTGCTTTACAGAAGACCACAGAAAAACAACAATAGTTGTGTTTCTACGAATTAATCAGGTTCCTAAAGCTCGTTGGGATAGTGACTATTCTGACAGCATGGGAATTCCTTTTGCTAAACGGTTTTCACAGGGTCGGCACTCGCGAGTGCTTTTGGGTTTGCAAATTGCGAATATTGCTACGCCGTAGCCTATAAACGTTTGCGTTTGCTACGGTAACCGCTTACCACCAGGCGGGCCGTAAGCTTGTTTGCCACCATTGTGGTATTAAAAACAAAATCTTTGACATCGATCAGTCAGATTCAAGTTATGTGAAAAATATTTAGAGGCATCTAAAACTCCTATATTTATCTATTGTCCATAATTACCTCGCTTGCCAAACCCCGTGCAATGTCGCATAATATTAATGTACTGCTAGTTCGACATACTGCATACCAGTCGTTACCTGAAAACATCGAAATTGCATGCTTTCAATCAGGTTTTGATATGTAATGATATTCATGGAGCTATGCAATATAATTTAAAAAAGTTAGAACGCGTATGATTACATGAAGGAGAGAACTAAAAATTACATGACCGTAATAATTTTATTCTGATCATTTGACAGTGGCGGACTAAGGGGGGGGCGGTGGGGGCGGTCCGCCCCGGGCCCACACTGCGAGGGGGGCCCCGGTTTGCCACTCCAGTCAAAATTCGAAGTCTGTTTACACCGTTTTAAAAATTTCGTATGTTAACAGCATACCTAGTATTACCATCGGACAACCAGGGAAACTACAGTGGTGTAACGTGCCTTGGCGGGGCCCCGTATAAAAATTGGCTTGGGGGCCCTTATGAAGGGTAAAGATTTCTCACAAAAGAAAACAGAATGTTTGCATAAAATCAAAAGAAATATTTATTCACTGTATTACTGTCACTTTCCAAAATTTTTACAAACAATTTAAATTAAATATACACTCTCCTTGCCTTTTTTCGGCAGACTGATTTATTAAATCATTTAAAAATTAAAGTCATCATCAGCTAGATGATGACATTAATTTTTCTAAACTTTCTGAGGGAAATTGGAAAATGCTTTTTTACTTTGGTCAATTCTGAAAGAATAAAAAAATTGGGTAGTTTTTATTATTTTTTGCTCACGCATGTCGGAGGCCCCCGTAACCAGGGGGCCCCCTATAATTGATACGGCAGATACGGCGGTAGCTGCACGCTTGGCAAACTGAAAAGCGGTACCGTTGCATGGTGGAAATTCCCGAAACCTGCACGAAGCGATCGGTTCCTCGAAATAATAAAAAAAATGGGTAGTTTTTGCTAACGCACGTCGGGGGGCCCCGTCACCCGGGGCCCCTTATAGTTGATATGGTAGATAAGGCGGTAGCTACGCCCCTGGCAAACTGAAAAGCGGCACCATTTCATGGTGGAAATTCCCGAAACCTGCACGAAACGATCGATTCCTCGAAATAATAAAAAAATTGGATAGTTTTCATTATTTTTTGCCATTGCACGTCGGGTCACGGGGGCCCCCTATATTTGAGACGGCAGATACGGCGGTAGCTCCGCCCCTGGCAAACTGAAAAGAGGCACCGTGTCATGGTGGAAATTCCCGAAATTCGCACGAAGCGATTGGTTCCTCTTTTTTTATACGCAAAGCGAGGGAATGCAGTCGGCTGCCTGATTCTGTGTTTCCCGATGAGTACAATTTGGAGGTCTTCAAGTCACAAGTGAATAGGTTTCTTCTAGCTAAGCGTGCTTTATCTTAGACCACATCTTCAATACCATCAGGTGAGATTGTGATCAAACGCTTGATAAAAAAACTACGTTATTTTATAAGACTAAATTTATTAATTACATCATCAAAATCCAAACTGACCCTGCTTTTCTTTCTATGGATAAAATAGTCAAATTCAAAAGGTATCCGATTCGTAACCCCGCTAGGTTACGAATCAGATACATTGGCCAGGCCAGAGTAGTCTCGATTTCCAACACAAGTTTACTTCGACCATCTTCTCAACGGACCGAGGGATATTGGCACGGCCCGTGTAGAATGTGTCCCCGTTACTGTCATCTGCACAAAATGAATGCCGTCAATCGACACCATGTCGTGTATGCATGTGCAGAAAAAACAACGGAGCCTTGTGGGGCACCAGCATTTATGTCGAAACAGTCAGGTCTGCTGCCGTCAACGACTGCTGTAACGCTTCTGTTGGACAAAAATCCCTTGGGGAGCCCGAATGAACTGAATGGCAACTTTGAAAGAAGACTAACGCCTCAGCTTCACACCATGTGTTAGACACACTAGCTGGTCACCTGTCGAGCGACCGTGGCGAAAGCCGTACTGACGTTCATTGATGAGTTTGTTGCCTTCTAGGTGTCTTAAAAGTTGGTGGTTGAGCACCTGCTCCATGACCTTGGAGAAAAGGGGAGTTATAGCGATAAGCCTGTGATTGGTAAAGCGATGGGTCCGATCAATCGGGCACTGGATGCATATTCGCAGCATTCCACGAAGACGGAACTCGTCTGCTGCTGTATAAAAGTGCGAAACCACGAGTTAGTACTGAACACAGCTCAACAGTACATTACTTAAGCACCACTGCCATCCGGCCCATTCGACTTATTTTATTAACGTCTAGGAATCGGAGCTCCTGCCGGATCTCTCGTTGTGCGTCCAGCATGGTGTTGTCACATCTTGGGATGGTAGGAGGAACTTCGTTTCCGCTGCCCAAAGACGAGTTAGAGGCAAAGAGAGTACCCTCTCTTTTGTACTATAGGCCGAGTTCACCATCTGGCTTCCAAAGAAACAAAAGTTACCCTCGGCAGCCTTAGCAAGCCAAAAAGCTCGATTCCCAGAGGGATAGACACATAGCCGCATACCAATTCTGTCAATGAATTTAAATTTGGCTACGGCGATTGCTCTCTTACTGGATCTCGAGGTAGCATTCAGTTTGCATCGAAGATCTTGAGGTTCTGTCCAGCCCGAGCCGTGGTCCAAGTCACAAATGCATTTTGCTTGAAAGTTCTGGCATCCCTACAAGGCCGGTTAAACCACGGTCGTTTTTATCCTCCGGAACAGTCACTAGCGGGTTGGAGTTGTCCTACATTTTCCCTGACAGCTTTAATGGAATCATGATGAGCACTCCAGCGTGTTTCAGATAATCTTCTTAAAGTTTTTCCAACTCTTTGCGTTAGTATTTCATCATGAGGGTGGAAATGGCTTTTTAACCTGGGATGATGTTTCCGAATCCAGACTCAACATAATGTCCAATTCTTCATTATTTCCTAACGATTAGTCCTATATCAGTTATCAGTGGCGTTATGCGAAACCAAGTTTTTGAAAACTTAAACTAATCGAAACTTATTTAAGATCGACCATGACTTGGACTTGACCATGTTTTGAATTTTGATGACGTTATTATATAAGCTAAATCCAGAAAACAGAATTTGGAATGAGTATAATTGAAATTTCTTGTCTAGTGCCATTGCTTGTCTTTCTTACTTCACTTGTAAATGTTTATTAACATGGTAAAATATTGATTAAAATTTGATTTGGCATTATGTTTAATTTGGTAAATATTCAAAACTGGAGGTCAGGGGGCCCAAAATTAAAGATCGCCCCGGGCCTCAAAAAGTCTTAGTCCGCCACTGTCATTTGAAGCCTGATCGATATAAATTGTTCTAGGCAATAGAAATCGACAAAATGCCTTTGGGGACACAATACTGACATATAGATAAAGTATTTATAGCCATCATATGGCGTAATAACATTTATACTGACCAATGAACCGCACGTTAAATATATCGGGTGCGTGCTTAGTGGTGACTGTTAAAGGCAATGCGTCGTTGGCGAGGCGAGACAGCACCAGCTGCCGGGCGCTTACGTGCTGCACTTCCACTGTGTCACGCCACACCCAACGTCTGAATAAATTATAATATACCACCAGGCCGTTATGGCTGCCTGTATGTCATGAAATAGGTGTCAGAACTATTTTAGCTGTATCTACAAATTTGTGTTTGTCTGTAATGACTTTTCCAAATTTGCAACCGACTATAATACTAGCGACCCACCTTTGTTTGGCACGAGTGCAATGTAACATGTATTGTATAATTATATTATTTTACGGTTTACATTAACATTATGTAATTATATTGCTATATATCACAATCGTAAATATTGACTTTACCAATACATGAAACCCTTTAAAGAAAGAAACCTAATTTAAAATTAGTTTTTTGCGTAAATTATAACAGCAACAGACGGTAGATTACTTATTCACCAAATGAATTCAATTTATGATGTGGGGAAATACGTATGAGAGTATGAAAGGAGAAATCATATTGCCAGACTCCGCCTCGAGGCAATATAGTGTGCAATACCTCAGTACAGCTTCCAGTTGTATAACAGCTCCTGTTTGGGAAGCAACGGCCAGCTTGGTTCCGTCGCCGCTCCAAGCGAGTGCACGTGCAGCATACAAGTTAGGAATGCTTAACATCGAAAGCTCTACTACGCCCGATTCTTTCACTTCACCGACTAGGCACCCGTCGAATATGCCGAATGCTACAGTCTGTAATCACAAAAGCAGACGATCCCCTTTACAAAAAAACACAAGTATAAATTAGAATATTTATCCCTAAGACCTAGTGAAGGTCACTGGAATCCACTAAACGCGGATGGCGCAGGACCGGTCGTCGTGGCGATCTAACGGTTGATACAAAGATGATGATGATATCAGTCATAAATCGCTAGTTAATAATTTGAACTTAAAGTTCTAGGTGCTACAAGTTTTCGAGTACAGGTGTAGATGTTAGATTACAGTTAGCTCTAATGATAATAGATATACCTGTCCAGAAGGAGATGGAGCAGCTGATATCAAATCACGTCTATCGGGTGGTAGCTGAGGCTCTAAGCTGCGTAGGAGAGCGCCACGCTGTACCTCATACACGGCTATCCGGCCGTCACACGATCCCACGATCAACTAAAAATACATTATTCGATAATTAATTTACGTACGATTCATACATACAATACCGCCTTTTTCCCATGGGGAATACAGAATGCCAGGCGCTACGGTCCCTGTGTACCACTTTTGCCTCGTCCACATTCATACATCTCATTCATTCACGCTTCATAACAACAGTAATTACGCAAATAACGATATTATATTCATAGGTATATGAATTTGAGTCTACTTAATATTATCAACCAATAAATAATAATGAATTTATTACTTTTGGACCTATAGACCTATAAAAAATTGGAAGAAGAACACTATCGTGTATCGGTCCATTATCTACCAAACATTTTTTTATACCACTGGGTTGGCAAACGAGCTTACGGCTCTTAATCACATTCATGCTTCTAATGTCTGTGTGCCGTATACGTACATAAGGTGGTAAGAGTATAAGCGCAGTAGGCGGTAGTGCGTATCGCAGTAGCAGTCGTCCGTTGAGGAAAAGGGTTCCGTCCACGTGGCCAGACGCGAGCGTGCCCTCGCCACCGCGCGCTAACGACACGCAGCAAGATCCGCCAGTCCACATACTGCTGCTCTTATTACTCTTACAGTCCAAAGATCTACGAATTAAACGAATTGGTCGTTGATTTTATATCAACAGACTTGCAGCTACACAATAAAATGGTTATTCTATTAGTAACATTAAAATCTATATATGATAGTTTTAATTTAGGTAGGTATTTGTATTCAGAATAACCTTACTCAAAATTACCTGTTTCCAACTATTATTCATAATTTGTTTCATTCGCTTATGTTTCGTTTTTCATGTCGAGACGTAATACATAAACATAGCCGAGATGGTATGAATTATTGGAGACATTGTCGGTAGGTACTTACAACATAATTCTTACCTTATTTTGCCGTCACTAGTGCCCGTATAAAAGCCATTGTCTGCCGGTAGCAGCGACATGGGCGCGCCAGTCAGCGGAAACTTGTTGCAGATCACCTTCTTGCCGCTCCAGTCCGCTCCCACACGGTACACAAACACCATATTGTCACTCTGGGCTACGCCGAGTAGCTCTGAACTGTCGCTGAATGATATACCTACAGTGGAGGCAAGTGAATATGTATGTATGTACATGGTATGTAAACACCAAACCCAGAACAAATAATAAATTAATATAATATTCTATTAAATATTTATTTTAATCGAATCCGCGACCGATGTACCTCTAAACCTCTATTTACAACCACTGCACCCTCGGTGTACCCCTACATGGTCAAATATAAATAATACCTACCTATACACCTGTTCTTATAATATAGAAAATAATATGTGAAAATGTTTTATAGCGTACTTGTGATAACATATGACTTCTTTCCCGCAGCTGGGTCGGCCGGTTTAGTGGAAAATTTATCTCGGCGGGTACCATCACGATCGAACAAAAGCACCAAACGGTCACATGTCGCTACTGCCAGCTTAGCATTGTTAGGAGACCAGCAGATATCCGCTATAGGACTCTCAGTATCCTAGAATAATACGCGTTTCTTTATTGTTTGTTTACTTTACATATTATACTGTAAGAACCGCAATACAATTATGTGAAAGGCATGAAAAAAAAAGCGGACTATTTCTGAAACTTACTTGTGCTTCTATGAGCGTTTTAGAATATTTTAGCCGCATTTTCTGGGATATTTATTAAGGAGAAATAAATAATATAACAAGAAAATGTGCAGTTTTTACTTTCACCACTGTATTACACCATCAACACGCTTTCGTAATAAAAGGGACAATATTACGAATAACTGTTGACAAATGTGTTGCGTAGCAACGTTTGAATTTCGTGCCCCTTTTTTACTGAAAAACAAAGGCGTAGGAAAACTTAATATTCATAGTGTTTAGTTTTAATCGACTTGTTTAGTTGGTTAAAACTAAACTACGAGACGTATACGAGGGGTATACCCGTAGCCTAAAAGATTATAGAGCAAATCTTTATTAATATTGGAATCAACCTGAAAAAGTGTCCAACTGAAAGTAGCAAATAACAGTCAATGAACCAAATAGAATGACTCTACTAGTTTATGAATACAGAAACAATGAATTTAGCCGTTGCAGTTACAGTGGAGTGTGCCGACTTGATTTTTTTATTTTTCTGGTAAAATTTTAAAAAGTGGTTCAAGTGAATTTATAACGCAATGAAATGTCTTACCTCTTACTTTTTTATCAAATATATTCTATTAAATCAAAATGAAATAGGTATCTTAAAAATTAGAGTGTAAGAAAATGTGCTTTTACAATCTTTATTAAGGTGGAAGCTCCACGCTAGCCCGCGAAATTCAAATTTTCGTACGTTTTTTGCAATTTGCCGGTCATTGTCAGGCTGTACATTGAACAAAATATGATTCGCGCCTGTAATAGGTATTTAGTTACAGAATTATAATCATTTAAATCAACCCTCAAAGTGCATATAACTGTATTGATTGTCTATTTCATGAAAAAATCATTCAATTCAATTATATACAAGTATGCAATGTGAGACTAAATACCTATTACTGGCCATTGCCAGTAATAGGTATTTAGTCTGACATCACCGGTCATTGTCATTGACAATGACCGGCAAATTGCAAAAAACGTACGAAAATTTGAATTTCGTGGGCTAGCGTGGAGCTTCCACCTTAAACTAGAACAATTACGAGCACCTACTTTAAAATCGTTTTTCTAGATAACTGACAAATATTTATATCTCATATATGCAGCTGCTTATTAGCAGTCCAGCAGTGTATATTCTCCGAAGACCGCTGACATGATGAAAGAGTATCTCTTGTTGGAGACCCAAATATAAATAAAATCACAAAAGAAAAGAAGAAATTTATAAGATCCGTCTTCACCCCTCCATAGTTGCATCGAAACTAGTCATAGACAATTTTTGTAGTAGTAGTTAATATGTAGCAACACTTAAGTCCATAATGTCAACTTGACAACAGAAACATCACCGGAAATTCTTTTCGACATTTAAGTGTTTGTGTAAAGACGTTGTAAGGTTAGAATATTATTTTATCCGTTTTGATCTCGGTCTATTCTAAGTTCTTATAATTTTTAAACAGTTTAATTTCGTCAGTATTGTGTATATATTCTGTATATTGATATATTTTCCTACCGTTTAGTTATATACCGACAGTGATTATCGGCAATAAACTGCATTGCCGTGTAGTTCAGTGAAATTAACATGAGATCGTCTGTTTTCAGGACGTCATGCCTTTCGCAAGGTTTGTTGAACCAGGGCGCGTTGCCCTGGTAGCCGATGGTCCCCTGAAGGGAAAATTAGTAAGCGTGGTCGACATTATTGACCAGACTCGCGCTCTTGTCGATGGGCCTTGCAGCGGCGTCTCCCGTCAGCAGCTCCGCCTTAACCAGCTGCATTTGACGAAGTTCCGCCTCAACTTCCCCTTCACAGCGCCCACACGAGTAGTAAGGAAAGCATGGTCGGATGCTAAACTTAGTGAGAAGTGGACCGAGAGCCAGTGGGCCACCAAGCTCGCTAACAAAGAAAAACGTGCACAGATGACAGACTACGACCGTTTCAAACTCACTTCTGCTCGTGTCAAGAGGAATCGTGCGAGAACAGCCGTATTCAAGAGCTTGAAGGTGAAAGCAGCGCGCGGTGGTACTTTCGGCAAGAAGCGAGTGCCAAAAGCTGCCGCTATAAAGGTGCGCACCAAGAAACCCAGCGGCAAGAAACCGGCAAAGAAGTAATTCTTTAGTGCCTGAAACAGGTTTATGTGTGACTATCAAGGGACAGATATAATAAAGAATTACTCTAAGCCATTTTTTTGTGTTATTGTTACTCTTAAACAGTCCTTTGACTGGCTATAGGTAAGTTTAGTTGGTGTTATAGAACATGTGGTGTTTTTTCTTTACTCAAAATGTTTTATGTTTCAGTTGCGGATAGGTGCAATCAGATAAACAAAGGTTAGTATATTAAATACATTTCAAGTGTTATTAATATTACAATTGATTATTATGATGAATTTTGTTTTATAGTCTCGTTCGTATGAAAAACTCTGTGATTTCAAACTCACCACATAGCTGACCTAGACATTAACGCTACTATTCCAAATTACTGTAAGAAAAACTCATCAAAAAGGTTTTCTTATTTTCAGATCAATGAGCCATCATGAACCCTGAGGTGATCTCTCATACTGACTGTAAGTCGTATTCACTTCAAATTATAAGTATTTATAAAAGCCAGTAATTATTTGTTCAAATATTTGATGATGAATTATAATTTTATAGTCTCGTTCGTATGAAATATATGATTTCAAACTTACCACCACTTAACTGATTTTATAAATAGTTCATCTAATGCAATTTATTATTTTGCCAGATTTATCAACTTTCTTCTATTCCAGGTACAACATGGGAGATATTACAAACATTGATAATGGAGAATGTGGTCAAGAACAGTTTGTAACAAGGTGAATGTTTTTTTTTTTTTTCTTCTATATATCTTTGAATTATAATACAAAATTAGAATTGTAATTTGCAGAAACCCAATGTTTTAATTAAATTTGAAAGATAATGTTTTATGGCATTGCACTTAAGCATGATATTTCTTTGTTCACCCTACCAAAGCCGATGTGTGCATAGCAAAGTTGTGCATGCTTGACTCTGGATAGGAACATTAGCACACTCTGTGTAAGACATCCAGTTTTCATGGCTGTATGTCCAAGGGTTGAGTGTGACAAATTCACTTACAACGCAGTATGCATTTATATCTTCATTAAAGCTAGTGAATTCATTTTACCTTTTTATTGTTAACAGGTGGATTAAGACTAAACATATGTCAGGTAAATACTTTTCATTTACATTAATTGTTAATATGGATGCTCGCTTACTTAGACAGTTATGTCATTTAATATTTGGAGAATTAGAAATGTAGCTGATAATTATATTGCCCAAAATAATTCAATTCAATATTAGAAATGTTAAAATAACCCTACCAAAGCCGATGTGTGTGCAGAAAAATAGTGCATGCTTGACTCTGGATAGGAACATTACCACACTCTGTGTAAGACATCCAGTTATTATGGTTGTATGTCCAAGGGTTGAGTGTGACACTACTGTTATAATGAACCATTGTTATTGCAATAGTTAATTTAATGTTTTAATCAGATTTTTTTCTTTTAACAGTTCTCTGCTGAGTTTCTCCATAATTTGATAGTGTGCCAGCTAACCCTAAAAGGTAAGTTGATTTACCTAATTAATAAATTATAAATTCCCTTGTTCTGCCACTCATGCACTACTGCAGAATTAATCAATAACTACTGTTTGTGTTACTAAAAGTATATTTCACATTATGTTTACAAGAAAATTAAACAAAAAGTTTTTTTACAAATACCAATTCTATGATGACTATATATCGCCCCAGGCAGATGTTTGATGATTGATCTTTACTGACCAATTTAATTATAAATATTACCTACTTTAACCACCATGTTTGTTTTACTGAAATCATATTTCATTTTAAGGTTTTCTACAATTATTCGACAATGGATGCCTGATCACTGGTATATGTTGAGAAGGTAAGTTGTATATATTTTGATATAAAAAATATTATAAAGTAATTAGATGATGACTTTAGTATCGCCCCTATCTGATTTCTGATGATTGATAGTTTCTGAAATAAATATAAACAAACACTAATATTAAATAGATCATTAGTACCAATTTACTAATATAAACTTATAATTTTTGCAGGCTGTCTATGGAACTTTAATTACGAGAGGCTGATGAGAGGTAATTAGTGAAACAGCTGTGCAGATTGCACTTAGGTAAGTAATCATTACTACACTATATCGGCCACTACTGTCAATATATGCCTTGTGTGTGCAACTATCTATAAATTATGTAATTGTTGTAATATACATTATTATGATCTTGTTTGTTGTTTATGATGATAAAGAAATCGCCCCAGTCTGAAGAATTTTGTTGATTGATTTACTGAAAAATCTGAAGCTATTTACTTATTACCTCTATAATAAAAGCAATGACACTTAATAGTTTTGTCTTTTTACAGAAATAAAAAGGATGCAGAACAGAAATAAAATTTAAATCCCAGTAAGTATATACACAATATTTTTATGACCTTTTTATTGATTAATATGATGATATTTAAATCGCCCCAGTCTGAATAAATGTGTTGATCGACTTGCTGACTAACATTATTCAAATTAATTACAGTTGAATGAAATGCAAAGAGACTAACTGAACTTTTTGTCTTGTTACAGAAATCTCGTACATACAAGTTGAAACTTGTTTTTTAAATCACTGAACATTAAACCAGACCTAAGGTGCTATGTAAGTATATACGGTCTTTTTATTTTAACCTTGTTTGTTTACTATGATGATATTCATATCGCCCCAGTCTGAACAAATGTGTTGATTGATTTCCTGATCAATTACTCCCGTAACTTTTCTCTGGCAAAAAAAAAGAGATAATACAATGAAGGATTTTGTTTCAGAACCCTGATTGCAGCAAAGCTAAATTATGATAAGCCATGGGACAGTGATTTAGATTTATATTCCAAGTAGTGAGTGAACTATTTAACCATAACAATTTAATTACATATAACAATATTCTATATATTTAACATGATGGTATAACCAAGCATATATCATATACTTTTGATGAAAACATTTCAACTGATCATACTTATAACTATTTTAAATAAAATATTCAATAATTTTATACCAGTTACTGATTATGTTGTATGTATTGTAGATGACAAAATCAAAAGAATACCAGTTCCTTAGAAGAGCTTCAGAATAAAAAAATGGTAAATTGTTATGATATATTGTAATAGATAACAAAAACTGCCAAGAATTATGAAATGATGAACTATCTTAGTTATCCCTGTCTCACAAAATCATGGGGAAGAATATGGTATGGTAACAACTGAAACAGACTGATCATACCAGTTATGTGATTGTGATATTATGAAACTAATAATTGTTTAAAATTTTTAGGGTATGTGATGGGATCAATGGATAGATCCCATTGATATGGGATACAAAAAAAAGAACTGGAATGTGGTATGTAGCATGTCAAAATATGTAACTTTAGATAGATACTAGTGTTCTTAATTGTACACTAAAAAGAACAATATGGAATATACAGATAGTAGTAAAAGTACAATTATTGTTGGTCTTAAGCTTTATTAGTAGTTAAAAGCAAGTGTTCTGATTACGAGATAGGATTATAGATTAAGTTCCTAAACATAAAATGATGAATATCTTAGTTATCCCTGTCTCACTAAATCATGGGGAGAAATATGGTATGGTAACATCTGAGTTTTTTTTTTTTGTTAAATTTATCCTAACCAAATGGATTGAATATATAATTCAAGGTTAAATAACTTGCAGATACGCATCCAACATCGAAATCTGGAATCAACAACGTTGTATAAGGTAAACTTCAAATAAATATTAAAATTCAAATTTATATGTTTTTTAATATTCAATGATGAATATCTTAGTTATCCCTGTCTCACTAAATCATGGGGAGAAATATGGTATGGTAACAACTGAAAATCTTGCTACTACAATATTTAACTTAGACACAAAGAAAAATGATTAATTGAAGAATATATTTTCAGGTACGAAAAGGCACTTGTTAGCAGCAGCAGCAAAACAATAAGGTATTTAAAAAACACATATTCTTTCAAAATGTTTACACACTACTGTCATGAATTTGTCTTAATCAATACTGCGTGATTAAATTATTACAATGATGAATAATTTCTAGACAAGCATATATCTCGATAATTTTGAAGATACTTTTATTCTGATAACAATACTTCTCAAAACATAATTATAACACCATCCCGAACCACTTCTCATAATTATTTTTATTTATTACAGGTAAATAAGCTGCAAAGAAATCAGTTGTTATATATTTTATTAAATAAATTATAAATTGAGAAAATGTTTCGTATCATTCCGTAACCACATCCAGAGGAACATGATAAAATACTTTAGATAACTGGTCATATAAATAATAGACAAAGCAGCTATAATAGGACAGTCCATCGCAGCTGTGTGGGAAGAATGTATTATATATTGGTAACTGAATTGGAGACTACTAGCTTCACGTCTTGTAAAATACAGGCAAGTATAATTATCAAAAAGTGCCATTTTATTAATATAATGAAAAGTAGATACGCTCATGTGTATACGTTAGGGTAGGTACCTACCTACCCGTGTACTTTACCCCAGCAAGAAAGTAGCAGCTCCTAGAGTGGTTCGTATATAAATAGTGCGTAGGTAGTATCATAGTGTTATAAATTCTATTATTATAATTAGAATTTATTACACTGGTAGTATGCTGTAAATGTGCGCTGCCGTTTTGGGAAATAACGGAAAAACCATTTCTGTGCATGGGTAGAGAGCTTATATTTGTGTATAAATGTGCGCCGAAAATATAATTTGTGCGTCTTCAACTCTTCAGGTTATCGAGATATCTCATTTCCTGCTGGGTGAATGTTTTGCAAATTCGTGTATGTCGGAAACCATTGTATGTTCGCTTTTAGAATAAAGACACGAATAGCTCTTAATTTGTGCGAATTTGATTTCGAAGTACCTAATCGCGCTTTTTCGAAATACCTAAAACCTATCGCAGCGCCCAAACAAGAAGACGTAACTCGCTGAGAACTGTATTCGGTCCTCCTGGACGGTTATAATAACCATAATAAATGTTACATTTCATCTTATAACTACACATGCACTACTAATATTAATCAAGGTTGTTAATGAAAGCAAACGCTTGAATGCTATTTGTATCAGACACCGGTTCCGTGATTGTCTTGCTCTTTAGCATAGGCCTCCCCAAGTGTTCTCCACAACGATCTATCCCTTGCCTTCCTCATCCAGCATGGCCCTGCTACCTCCTTAATATCGTCCTCCCATCTTCGTTATCTTCTATAATAACCATATGAAGTTTCAAAAGTGTACATGCATGCGTTACTGAATAATATTCATAAAAGTCAATACGACGGTGTCGTAACTTTGTCAGCAAGGTACCGAGAAACCGGCTCAACCCAAGATGTATACCTAGGTGTAAATCAATAATTAGTGCGTTTAGTCAAAAATATATATAGAAAATAAAATGAAATGTTCCGCATTAAGTAGATAAGTATCAACAGAAAGCGAAACAAATAGGTAGGTAATCAACGGCTGGTTATCCGAACAAATTCGAATGACTACGAAATATCGATGACCTTCTTCATTTGACGTATTAAACCTAAGTAAACGATCTTCAGTGTATCGCACAAGTGTGCATTCGAAGTATGCTTGATGTTTGTCCACCCGGGGTGGACAAAAGCACAACTTTAAAAAATATTCCCGTTGGCCACCCCCCGGGGGACAGAGGGAATAAATGTTAAAAATTGTGTCACTGTCCACCCCGGGTGGACAGTGGGAATAAACCCAACGAACCTATCACAGACACTAAAAAGTAAAAAAAAAACCGACTTTAAAACTAAAAAGTTAATAATAACTGAATACAGTGTTTTTATCTTCTTTTTAGTTTTAAAGGTATTAAGACTGTGCCAAACCAAATGTAAAGCTATGTACACTCATCGCGCCTAATCTTGAGCGGGGTGGCTTCAAACCAGGCACCGGCACCGACTTCATACGGAAGTTAAAACTGTATTAAGTTATTTTTAACTTTTTAGTTTTGAAGTCGGTTTTTTATTTATCTCCATTATCAAATATTTGACACCTTTAATTGCAAACATATATTGAAATAAAACTACTTTTTACGGATTTTATCGCGGTATATTGATATTATTTTAACCCGACGTTTCGGATCCTTTACAGCATGCATGGTAACGGGCAGTTCAGTCCGTCCGTAAAAAGTAGTTTTATTTCAATCTCTAATATTCGCGTTGTAGCCACAAGGTGAACACATATTATAGCCTTATGCATGGTATATATTACTGAACTGTTCACATGAGGACATATTTTTGATCTGTAAGTTCTGTAGAATTTATCGAGCTTTCGAACGCTTACAACATTTTGAACCCTTGGCAATGCCAATATAATAATGAACGCACAGTCGCGTTCATTAATACCTGTCTAACGTTTTGCAGAGTCTTGTACAGTCGAGTTCGAAAGCTCAATAAAATCGTGTGTGTCAGAATGGCTGGTTGCCTGTGGCTTTGGTCTATGAGAGTTGATTAGAAAATTGCTACATAATTGCTTATATTTGCTACATTTAATAAATAATTGCTACATACTATATATATTTAGAAATAACATATTTTTTTTGTACAGCCATCCTGACGTTTGGTTGGCTGGTCGCCTCCTAGTTTAAAGCCAAGCATGCAGAGTTTCCCGAAATGTATTGTGTCAATAATTGCTACATATTTGCTTCATTTATCTAATTTAGTTGTATCTTCAAACATATGTTAAATAAAGGATGTAGCAATTATTTTAATTATCCCAAGGAAAAGTGCCTGATAAAACAATTAAGGCAAATACTTGGTTATGTTGAATCGGTTTAATCGTTTAGGCTCTGGTAACAGCGAAAGTAATGCGATTCTTGCGTTAAAAAAAAATATGTACCTACCCTCAATAATCCAATAATTATCATCATAACAATTATTCTTAGTCATTGCTTGTGCAGATATCGTATTGGAATCACAGTCTAGGCTTATTTAATTTTATTCGACAATTTAAATAGATCTATGTTATTATAAGGAACAAGTACCTACCTATAGAAACAATTTTTAATTCGTGTTTTGGGTAACTATTAGATAATCAGTGGTTTTGGTGTTTGTGACGATGAAGAGGGGAAGAAAGTTCGTTGTGCCACTCGAAGAGCAAAAAAAGGTTTTCTTGCAATACAAAAAGTATTTTTCAAGTAAGTCCGAATTACCAGCATCTACTGATCCACTGTTTAGTGAAATTAGTACTGCCTTAGACAATAAGATTACGAAACAGGCACTGTACCTTTCGGTGAAGAAAAATTTTGATTATTTCTTTAGCCCAAAAGACAATATTTGCTGTGAAGAACCAAGCCCAATTACTTTTTATAAATGTGATAATAGAGAAGAAAAAAACTGCAAAGACGTGGACAACAAATCGCTTGGAAAAACAGTCATTTATGATTTTTTTATTGATACGTATCAATGGGAGCGTCTGCAACCAATAGCTAAACGCATAAAATTAAATAAAGGATCTGAGTCTGTTTTTAGAATGAGAAATCTTTTGCCTAAACATCAGTGGGCCCATCAATTGCGTGAAAAAATTTGGGAGGTCCATCCAATAGCACACACTTGGACATTTAAACAGTATTCTATTTCTATGAACACCAATATAACGTGCATCGGATCTTGTAAACAATGTGAAGCTGATGCGAAAGTTATTATTAGCTGGCCTTCGGATAAAATAGCTCAGTGCAAATGCATAATAACAAATTACGACGAAAATTTCATTCATCCTCCAATGAAAAAAATAAAACTATCACCTGTAAAACGAACTGAAATAGCTGAAGAACTTAAACATGTATCCGCTATTTCATATCGTAACTCAATGGCAAATTTAGTTGTTAATTCCGATGAGCCTGAACCTACTCATTTACCAACAACAGGGTGCTTACGTCAAATAAAACACGAACACAAGAGTAGCTCACTTTTTCATCGAAACCAAATACTTTCATTATGGCTAATGACCCAAATATCGCCTTACAAAGAAGCTATTAAACATATCTCAGTGTATCCATTTTATATTTATTATTGGGACCCTTGCCAAGATCAATATTGCAAAGAATTTAAAAAAGCTGCTAAATTGATTGTTAGTATAGACACCACCGGTAGCATTTTCAAACCATTTGGTCCTTTAAATAATGTCACAATCACCAAACACATTTTGTTTTATGCATGTGTCATGAAAACATATAAAGGTCACAGTAGTATCCCACTTACCCAAATGGTATCAGAAAGCCAGTCTATGGACACTATATACAAATGGCTGGAAGCATGGCACGTGAGCAATCCAAAACCAGACGAAATCATCGTCGATGAGTCATCCGCGCTGATTGGTGCTTGCGTAAAAGCATTTACGAAACATAACTCTACTAAAGAATATGTTACAGAATCTTACAGAAAACTGGAGGAAGACGAAAAAAGTGACGATTGCTACATTAGAATAGACACTAGTCATTTTGTTAAAATCATTTTTAATTTGACTTGTTTTAAACATGTCGACAACAGAGTAAAATTCTTTTATATTAAATGTCTGTTAGCGTTGAAGGAATGCGTAAATTTTGAAAAAGCCAAAGAAATTTTGAAAGATATTATTACAGTTTGTTTGAATGAACACGACGGCATTAATAAATCCAATACTCCTTCTAGGTGTGAGTTGGCTAAGAGTCGATTAAAGACATTGAATCAGTTTCAGACTTTGGATACAGAGATAGTGATTCAGGATAGTAATAAAATAAATGATCTGCCTAAAGCTGTGGAAAAATCAGTGTTTGAAAATAAAACCAATACCAAATTAAGTGAAGAGAACAGATTTTTTTAAATGGTTTACCACAAAAATTGAAACAGAAAAATTACTCGTAACACTAGATACTGAAGATATAGGCAGTCATGACAATTTGTACCATTATCCTGCTTTTATAGGAATTTTATCACGTTTACTGACTTTGTTTCCTTTGTGGTCAAACGTAATGAAGAATATTTATGATTCCGATATTGAGGCACCTACTTCTTCAAATGTTGAATCATATTTTAAAACTATAAAAAGACTGCTATTACATCTAAGCACCAAATCTCACAGACTACGAACAGATGAATTCATTATGAAACATTTAGAATTCTTAAAAGGAGAGGTTAAAGTTGCACCGAGAATATCGTTACTGCCGAATCTTACTGTACAAAGAAATACTGAAGCAGATTTTCCTAAGAAGGAAATAAAACGGGATTCCATAACATCTACGCGGAAAAGTAAATTACAGTCTAAGGAGCCTAAGGAAGAGTTTACTGCTGATTCTATTTTTGCTGAGGACCCTACCTTCATCGAAAATTGGAAAGGGAAAGGAAATGTTACTAAAAAAAGAAAAACTTTGAAGCCAGTTATTTTTTTGTCTAACGGAAGCAGGCTACAAATTGGTAAAAAATATATTATATTGAGAAATACTTGCGCGATTGATTCGGTATGTCAGGCTTTAGCTATAGCATATATCGATGGCTATCGTATAAGTCAAACAATACATAAGAGTGAAAATGTATTCTGTAAACTAGTCAAACTCATGAGTGGAAGAGATACAGAAGAAGTATACAAAATAAGATCTGAAATGGCGCAAGTCTATTTTTCAAAAGTTGAACAAGAATCTTCTGTGGAAGTGAGATGTGAGTGCAATGTAAATAATATATTTGAACGCATTTTAATAGATTGTATATACAGTGCAGATGAAAGTGAACATTGTACAGAATCAGATTGTGAAATCAATAGAGTTCAGCGTAAGATACCTGTTCTACACGTTGATATAAATTCAACCATTAATGATTTACAAGAAGCCGCAAATACTTTAATTAATTCTCAAGAACTTACAGAATGCCGGCGTAGTAAATGTAAAGGTGTTAAATCATTTAGTGTATCTTTACGAGATCTTATTGCATTTGAATTTAATTCCAATCAATTCATTTCAATAGATGATACACCAACATCTCTTTTTTTACAAGGATCAGAGTTTGATTTACTGTCTATAATAGAATTCGAGCCCCCAGTATGTGAAACACTAATTGGTCACTACAAAACTCATTGCAGACGAAATTCAGAATGGAAATGTTACGATGACCAATCGAAAAAAGTTACGAAGAGTAAAAAGAAGCTAATACCACATTGTATAATATATGCGAAAAAATAATATATGGAAATTAAGTAAATTAATAGTTGAATATTTTTAAAGTAAATTGTAATATTATTAAAATGAATCTTATGAACGACCCGACGTTTTTATTTACGATATCCTTTTAATGTGCTTCCACTTGCCACCACTTCCACTTACGTATCTACTCATAACATAATGTAGCAATAATAGCCTCCTAAAGTAGCAATACCGTTGACTGAAGACACACTGCAACTATTTGCCTTAATTGTTTTATCAGGCACTTTTCCTTGGGATAATTAAAATAATTGCTACATCCTTTATTTAACATATGTTTGAAGATACAACTAAATTAGATAAATGAAGCAAATATGTAGCAATTATTGACACAATACATTTCGGGAAACTCTGCATGCTTGGCTTTAAACTAGGAGGCGACCAGCCAACCAAACGTCAGGATGGCTGTACAAAAAAAATATGTTATTTCTAAATATATATAGTATGTAGCAATTATTTATTAAATGTAGCAAATATAAGCAATTATGTAGCAATTTTCTAATCAACTCTCATAGACCAAAGCCACAGGCAACCAGCCATTCTGACACACACATAAAATCTATACAACTTACAAATATGTCCTCATGTGAACGGGTCAAAGTCAAATCATTTATTTCAATTAGACCAATACAGGTGCTTTTGAATTGTCGAATTTAATTGAATTTTGTTGCACGGTTCCAAAAGGTAGGTCTAATGGAGAAGAACCGGCAAGAAACTCCATAGATACTCTTTTAAACAATATAAAAATTACAAAATTGTTTGCTTTCGTTTACAATGGCTTAGGTATGGATACAATAACAATATGAGAATGATGCAGATTGATGTGAAACGTAAGTATTACATACAAAGGCAATTAGACTAATAATAACCACTTTAGATTGCCGTAACATGTATGAGCCGACCAGCCCCAACTGACAGCATCCGTTCACGAGCGTGACGTGTATATCGGCGTCGCTCTCTACTCAACCATGTTGTAGGGAATAAAAAGACCCGACACACAACGCCACCATCAGCAGGACATTTGAGTGAGCATGACAAGCTCAGACTGCCTGGCAATGGGTAGGCATTTTTACATTTTACGAAGACAGCATCAGAGCCAACATCAGTTTCATATTTTACAAACTAATTTATTAATATAATAACTATTGTTTTAATTTAATACATGTCAGTTTGTAAAAGTGTATAATCAAACATGTAAAATTGTAAACGTGTATAATTAGTGAAAATTACAATATAAAAAAGAGGAAAAATAAATAAATAATATATTTAAAAAAAAAAGAAATTTATTTATGTAGGTATATAATTTTCATGAAGCTAGTGAGCCTGCGGAGCTGGACTAGCATTATGCCAAATGTTTTTATCTACAAGATAATCCTCTAATTTGTAATATGCTTTCTTGCATAGGGTCAACTTAACAACTGATTTAAATTTGTTTTCTGGGAGGTTTAAAATTATTTCCGGAATTTTATTATAAAACCTAACACTATATCCCACGAAAGAGGTATGGACTTTAGCAAGACGAAGCTGTAGCTGCATTAATTTTGTCTTATATCTAGTATTATAATTATGCAGTTCACATCTTTTGGTATGTAGTGATATATTCTTCCTAACGTACATGATATTTTCAAAGATATACTGACAGGGCACTATCATGATATTTATTTCTTTAAAGAGTTCCCTGAGAGAATCACGACTACTTAGGGTATAAATTGCCCTTATTGCTCTTTTCTGCAGTATGAAGACTGAGTCTATGTCTGCAGCACGGCCCCACATTAATAAACCGTAAGTTCCGTCAGTAATATCCATGTTTATAATTTCAGGGTTTGAAGTTAGGCGAGTTGATAAGTTTGGAAAAAGAATTGACCGATCTAAACCTGGTAAACAGTAAGCAAGAGCAATTTTTTGAAGTTGACACCCAGGGAATTCAAGTTGTGAATATATTAGCTGGTGATAAATATAAGTAAGAAAAATTTATTTCTGAACCTCAATATGGGCATATTTTGGGGGGGGGGGGGGGGCTTTACTCTTGTTTCTCTTGCTTATATCACCATAGACGACCGAGTAAAAAAAAGAGCGTACGAAAGTTTAAACTTAAAGGAATTCAAACCGCGCTAAATGTTTTAGCCCCATTGCTCTCGATTTTAGGAAGATTGCTTGGGGGACCCAGTTAATTAACTTATTCCGACACTGCACAGATACTAGCATCTGAACGGTTATTGAGAAATAAAATAAGTTTACTCCTATCCTACCCTCTAGACACTAAACGCAGTCGGCTTATTTGAGAATATATTTCAACAATACAGTGGTATTTCATATACCTAGTTTTATACGTTAAAAGTTGCAATCGGACTGTAATTTAATATTTGCTGGAGAATGGAGTTATTGACCAGGTGCACTTGCCAATCTAAGCCAGACTTCTTATATCATCATCATCAACCCATTAACGTCCCACTGCTGGGCCCGGGTCTCCTCTCATTTGAAAAGGATAAGGCTATACGTCCACCATGCTAGTCTACTGCGGGTTGGCAAACTTCACACGCCATCAAGACAAATCACTCAAGCATGCAGGTTTCCACACGATGTTTTCCTTCGCCGTTTCAGCTTGTGATAAATACGCACACAACTTCCGAAAAGTCAGTGGTGTGTGCCTTGGGTTTGAACTCGAGACCTTTCACATCACCACTAGGCTACCACAGCTCCACAACCCCAGACACGTTATATGAGTTCGCATATTCAATTTCTTCAAATATAACTGCATGTATTTCTATTACAGTTACAGAGTTACAAGTCAATCAATGGCCATGGAAAAAACCAATATAGGTGGTAGAACAATTCAAGTACAAAAGGTCGTGTGGACATTAAGCAAAACATAAAATGTAACGATGCAATTTATTAAATAAAGTCTCAAAAATCATATCAATTTGCATTTTCTATAGTTAATTCACTTTGGCAGTCACTAGGTACCCTATCTGTAAAGAGTTCCGGTACCTGAAAAGTATAATAAGTAGGACAGTTAACATGTTTTTATTTAGTAGATTATTATTATTTCATTATTCATTAGAAAATCAATGAATTACCTGAGGTGTATAAGCTTCTACTCGATCTAGTAAGGAATCCGAATAACCTGGAGTGTAGTACCTGAAAAGAAAAAGAAAAATTTAAACACTACCAACTTGAACTTACCTTAAAAAATAAATAAAAATCCATTCCCGACATAACCCTATTTTTAAGGAGGAAGCTTCACGCTAGCCCGCGAAATTAAAAAAAAAAAATGAATTTTGCGGGCTAGCGTGGAGCTTCCACCTTAAACATTAAAGTGATCCGTTTAGTAGCGACAACACCGTAGATACAGATATTAAATTCAAATTGTGCGCTGGAAACGGTAGAATATTTTGGATATTTTATATTTGACGGTAACAACAATATTCTTCTTCAAAGATTCTATTCTATAAATATTGTTCATTTGGGAGGAAGACAGAGTTAAATGCACGCAGCGAGTCATTGTCTTATTTAACGAAAATAATTATTGTCTAATATCTGCGTAAGTAAGAAATAAATTGGCACAAAGAAATAACTAGTGCCACACTACAAAAAAAAAGTGTAAGAAATCAACAATTAAATTACCTTACTATTTCTTCCGGGAAGCAACTGTTTATTATATTGATATATTCCTTTAAGGAAGAACCTGGAACGGTATCAATTTCTTGAACTCGTTTTAGCGCCCCTGTTGTCACAAATAATCTACGAGCTCTAGCATCGTTTGGTAAAATCTAAAATATAAACACATTACGATTTCATTAGTAGAAATGTAGTATCAAAACCCCCGAACTCAACGTGCCACAGTAAAATCCCTGTGGGAAATCACAAATAACCTAAAGCTGGGTACAGACTAGCCCTAAAACTGAGGAAACCTAACACAAATTCCAGATAATGAATTCTAATTTTGTTTTTTTTTTTATATATTCAAAATCAATCATTGGTTTCTGACCCTGAAGAAGAAGAGGCTGGAGCAATTTTTGATGTTTTGCTCAGAACATACCTACGGTCCAAAAAGGACTAACGAAGTGACAGGTCGTGCGAGCAGATAAAAGCTAAGCGTCGAATTAACACAAACTCGGCTGTATTGATAAAATTTCTTTGCCATAACCTTATCAGGAAGAAAGAACGTGAAGGATTTTTTAGCGGGAAAGTAAAGCGTCATGTTTAACAGTTTTGTTATAATTTTCTAAATTACAAATTCTCCCAAGAAGTCCGCGATAGATTTCAGGAAAGAACCACATCTTTACTGAAATTATGAAAAAAAATAACATTTATCATCCTTCATAAACCATTTATTCACCAAATCATCAACCATTATTATGTATAATCTCGTCATCCATCTTAAATAAAATGAAAAAATACTGAAGACTAGGCTGTATGGACTAGATTCCTTTGCCTTATCCCGAAAGGAAAAAAAATAGAAATTATATGAAAAAAATATAGTGATGATACGGGACTTTTTAGCGGGAAAGTGAAGCGTCATGTTCAGCAGCTTTGTTTTATTTTCTAAAATTTGTGTTTTGTTAATCTTTAATGTATAATAATGGTGGATTATTAACCGTTAAGTGTTTAAAAACGTGCATGAGTGTTGGCAAATGAAACAAAACAGTGTAACGTGACTTTCAAATTCTCCCAAGAAGTCCGCCTTAGGTTTCAGTAAAGAACCACATATTTACTGAAACTAGGAAAAAAACAGTCATCTATCACCCTTCATAAACCATTAATTCACCCTATCATCAACCATTATCATGAATCATCCAGTCATCCATCATAAATAAAATAAAAGAATACTGAAGACTAGGCTGTATGGACTAGATTCCTTTGCCTCATCCCGAAAGGGAAGAAACGTTTAAAAAAAAAGTGAAGTACACGGTATCGAATGGAAAGTATAGATGCTGTACTCATGAGTAATATCGTACTCATAAAAGTATCGAAACAAGAGTATTGATACTTCAAGGTATCGAGTACTTTTCTCAGGGCCTAATGCGCATGGAGCCTAACAATATCAGTCGGTAAATAACATCAGTTTAACTTCAAGAAGAGCAAACAAAAACAATTGATTGATGATTTGATACACAAATTTAATACAATAATAGAAAAATATAACTGTAACTTCAAACATAAAACATCATCATCATCAGCCTATATTCGTCCACTGCTGGACGTAGGCTTACCCTAGTGAACGCCAAAAAACTAAAAATAAATAGCAGAATAACAAAGTGCGAAACGAATACGTTAAAATTAAAATGACAACGGTGAACGTGAGTGAATGAGTGATTGATTAGTGTGGTGAGTGAATGAGTGATTGATTAGTGTAGTAAGTGAATGAAGGAAAGCTTAGGAATTTAATTGTAACGGAAGGAACGATTTCAAGCAAAAATCGATGTGATGTTTTAGAAGGTTTAGAACGAGTAAACCAGATGACGTTGCCATCACTATAAATATTAAATAATGATAAGCTGTAAGTTTTAAATGGATAATTTCTAAAATTACCCATTTAAAACTTATTTTTTTATTCGATACGATACCTGCCAAAAAGTACTCGTGCAGTAAACGTATCGAATGCAAAGTATCGGTATCAAATGGAAATGTACTCGATACCACAAAGTATCGACACTTTTTTCGTCTCCTCTCCCTAGAGGTATATTGACCACTGACATTGACATTTGACATATTGCTATCAAAAATAAAAGTTAATAAGTTTTCAAAATAGGTTTTTTTAAAACTTTTCTGTATTAAATTGCGATGGCTGGAAGAGGAAGGGGTCGTGGTGGCAGTGGGCTTTCGTTTACGCATGATCAACTTCAAGCACTTGGTATTGCTAGAGGAGATAACACTCCACAAACCTTGGCACCAGCTCCGCTGTTCCCTAAACTCGAAGCCAAGCCACTTCCGCTAGCATGTGAAGCTGCCACGGATTATATGTTGATTGTTAAAGACCAATTTATTGAATATTTACATGAGTCGCCAGCGTTTGTCAAACAAAAGACACAAACCGATGGCGTCGAACGATACTCAGATAAGTATAAAATGCTTGCTCTTGATGCTAAGAAAGGAAAAATCTTAGATTGTGTGTGGGCAAATTTACCTACGGAGTTAAGGCCACAGGCTAGTAAAATTCGCGTCACAGCTCGCAAGAGGAAGCTTGACGACCCAGTAGCAATAGCTAAAAGGCTGCAAAAATTGGAAAAAAAAGAAACTCAAGAAGAGGATGAAGATGTCGAAAAGAACGAAAACGAAGGACCTGCTAAAACCCAAGACACCAATGATGATGAAGAGATTGAAGATGAACATGAAGAAGAATTTGAGATTGATGATGGCACAGACTATGCAAACAACTACTTTGACAATGGTGAAGATTATGATGAAGAAGATGATAATCTTGATGATGGACCAGTTTATTGAACATTCATGAGTGTATCTTTAGAAAATATTTCAAGTATTTTTTTATGGACAAATAAGTACATTAAGTAATTCTCTGATGATATAATTAATAGTCTGTGATATCATTATTATATTCTTATAAAATTTGTTATATATTTTTATATAATTGAATCACCCAAATCTAGTTCTATGCCCCAATAGATGACTATGTTTGATGAATTATTTTATTGAAGTACTCAAAAAAAAGTCATACTTACCTTGGCATACTGTGCAAGAACATATTTGAGTATGCAAGCCGGAGCTGAGTGTAGCAAAGGTTCTAGTGCCGGGCGGTGCAAACAACACTGCAGGGCCTGCTTCAGGGCACAGGATGTCCTTGCACGCACCTCCCCTGAAGACTTGGGGTTAGTGTATAGCTGAATCAAATAACACAACAATATGAAATATTATTATTGATACATTACAAAACATACAGTTGAATTAGAGTAAGTTACCATAACAATACCAACATACTCAAAGTAGACAATTTAGGCACACCATGTAGGTATCTTACTTGCAGCAATCTAGGCAGTGCATTAGCAACTGCTATAGCGAGGCTGTGCTGTGGAGAATGTTTCGCAATATGTCCGAGAGTCCAGGCAGCAGCACAAATCTCTGCATCTTCTGCTTCACTGTTCTGTATTATATCCACAAGTGCTGGAATAGCCTACAAATATTTACACATCTATAGAATAATGTAGGTAATTGATGCCGAAAATAAATTACGTAATTAGTAAGATAGCCTCCTCTCAAATAAGAGATCTGTGCCCAGCAAGGGCGAAATAATGGCTTAAGATGATGAATTAGTCAGACCTAAAATGAGAAATATTGAATTTATTTATTAGACATCAAGGGGTTTCAGATTTTTTTGTTACCTAACGTATATTAATGTTGACAAACTTCATGTTTCACATTTAAACGAATCAACCCATTAAATTACGTAAGAGAAAATCATTTCTATATCCAATTTTACACCCATCCGCCCAAAATTTAGGGGAGGGATAATCTGGGCAAAGACGAGAGGCGCCACTATCTAGTGTCCACCCCACTTCGAAAGAAACGTAGATTGGATATTGAAAGAAGAAAGAAAGAAAGAAAAAGTATTTATTTTCGCACAAAAATAACGACGCACGACAACAGCTCAAAAGCCAATGTGTCAAATGAAAAAAAAAGAAAAATAACATAAAACAAGATAGAATGACAGAGACTTTTTGGCGGGAAAGTGAAACGTCATGTTCAGCAGCTTTGTTTTATTTTCTAAAATTTGTGTTTTGATAAACTTTAATGTATAATAATGGTGGATTATTAACCGTTAAGTGTTTGAAAACGTGCATGAGTGTTGGCAAATGAAACAAAACAGTGTAACGTGACTTTCAAATTCTCCCAAGAAGTCCGCCTTAGGTTTCAGTAAAGAACCACATATTTACTGAAACTAGGGAAAAAAACAATCATCTATCACCCTTCATAAACCATTAATTCACCCTATCATCAACCATTATCATGAATCATCCAGTCATCCATCATAAATAAAATAAAAGAATACTAAAGACTAGGCTGTATGGACTAGATTCCTTTGCCTCATCCCGAAAGGGAAGAAAAGTTAAAAAAAAAAAGATAGAATGACATGACATAACATCTGACCACACTAGAGATGATTCATACGAGGTAAATTTGATACTAGGTGCATCCAGTCCGATTCCGTACAAATACTCGATCTAAATACCTATTCCACCTAGTCCATGAAGTACGCGTACTGTATAGTAAGTCTGCTTGTCAAGTCTGCTAGTGATACCTGAATACTCGATCTAAATACCTATTCCACCTAGTCCATAAAGTACGCGTACTTTATAGTATGTTTCGGTTAAAGTCTGCTAGTGATACCTGAAAGTACGGTTACGGACGCAGTAATGAATTGTAATCTTCGCTTCACACTTTACACAGGCTTAGGACTGTCAACGTAAAATATCTATCTATATTGTAGATTGTTGGCGTATTTAAAAGATTTCAATTCATTTTTTATATTAATCAGTTTTAGCCTATTTTTAATTTTTGTTTACTTTTTAAATTTTTAGTTTTTTTTTATTTATTTATAATAAATATATAAGCTCGCATCTAACAAGATTCGCGCGGGCTTTGGGTGCCATGTCACGACGCACGCCGTGTGCAGAACAGTCAGACTAGGTGGATCGAATATTTTGTAACGTGGGAATAGGTGCTACCTAGTCTCGATAAATACCTAGTCCCGATCTGTTCTAGTATACACGCTCATCTCTAGACCACTTTTTTTTTATACGTTTCTTCCCTTTCGGGATGAGGCAAAGGAATCTAGTCCATACAGCCTAGTCTTCAGTATTCTTTTATTATATTTATGATGGATGACTGGATGATTCATGATAATGGTTGATGATAGGGTGAATTAATGGTTTATGAAGGGTGATAGATGATTGTTTTTTTCCCTAGTTTCAGTAAATATGTGGTTCTTTACTGAAACCTAAGGCGGACTTCTTGGGAGAATTTGAAAGTCACGTTACACTGTTTTGTTTCATTTGCCAACACTCATGCACGTTTTCAAACACTTAACGGTTAATAATCCACCATTATTATACATTAAAGTTTATCAAAACACAAATTTTAGAAAATAAAACAAAGCTGCTGAACATGACGCTTCACTTTCCCGCCAAAAAGCCCTCTAGACCACACCATTTATGTCTGTCAAGATCTTGGTCAAGATTGTCAAATTTAGAACAGAGTGCCAATATGACAAACAGAATAACAAGCAACAACAGATAAACAAAAAACATGAGCCAAGAAAACATTGATTAAATGAAAGAAAACATTGGATAATGTGGAGGGATGTGCGTCTCATTAGTGCGAAAAATGGGCAACGCTCAGCTTAATGCTACGGACTTGCACTAAATACAACATCGAGCGCTGGTTTTCAGCGATTTATTTATTTATTTATTTTTAAATTCAGCGATAGCCGGTAATTTATATTACCGTCGTGTATATTGTATAATCTAAGTATTTATAAGGTAGAATCAATATTATACCTTAGATTCGATAATGGCCATAGCAAGCTGATCAGACTGCCCAGCGATAAACCCAAGTGCCATGCAGGCAGGAACTCGCGCACCTCCTGCCGACTCTCCCAGGAGTTCCACTAAAGGACCGCAGCCACCCGTGTTAACCACCAGTTGTGCCAACTGGAAATAAAAGCTTAGGTTAGCCTAAGTACCCAGAGTCTTGTCTCTGGGAAGGTGACGCACTCTAGGTATAAGTATAAAACAAAATGACAAGCCGCCACGTACTAGTTATTGTCTAAGTGTAATTTATTATATATATTTCCAAGGTGAACAAATGGCACCAATTATCTCGCATGACTTCACCCCAGCCAATTGATATAAAGATAAATTCTATTTTATTCACCCAACTGGAATAAATCTTAGGTTTATACACACTTTTCCTATCATATAATTTTAAAAAAGCTCACATCTACGGAATGTTTGACGATATCTCTGAGCAGACAGGCAGCGGCACGGCGCACGGGGGCAGCGTCATGCCCCGCGTGCAGCAGGGCTGGCGGCAATGCTCCTCCTGCCACCACCGCCTCCGCCAGTTCCGTGCGAGCTCCGGCCACGGCGCCCAGTGCGCATAGTGTGCTACGCTGAACAATAACAACAGTATGTAGAGTTAGTACACTTATAAGTTATACGCGGATACAATTGGGGAGTAGCAGTAAATTATAACGTCGTCGTCTCCCTACCTCCCGTACCATATCCACCTGCTTACAGCGGCGGATTAGCCACGTAGCAAGAGTAACAAATGCTACGGGTCCCGCGATAAATTTAGATAAAAGCGTGAAATTATCTTTTAACGTTAATGTTTTTGAATTGGTATTATAATGTTTAGTCCATCTATAATTTATTCAATATTTTAGTACTTTTCTAAATTATATATTTTTAACTATACCTACCCCAAAATTAGTACTCGACTGTACGGCCCACAGCCTAAGTTTAATGTCATTATTCCACAACAACAAACAAAACGATGACAAAGAAGGTCATCAATGTGTACCTACGAATCAGTTTTTTTTTGTAGTCATCATTCGAATTTGGTCAGATAACTGCAAAACCGTTGTTTTAGCTTTTAGCTATAATAACGCATGTATGTTTGTGCACTTTTGGAACTTTTTATGGGTATTATGTAAAAGCATTACGATGGACCGAATACAATTTTCAGAGAGATTGATCGTTTTCACATTTAGGCGCTGCGATATTTTAACGGGGTTTCAATAAAGCGCATTACCTAGTTGAACATTATAAATATGTTTATATTTTGAAACAAAATATACTTTTTTTTTGGCGATCCGTGGGAGATTGGAAGACCTATGTCCAGCAGTGGACGTCTAACAGTTGATGTGATGATGATGATGATGATATTTTGAAATCTAAATTTGTCACAAATAGACTACAACGCCTCCAGTTGTTATTTAACTATCCCAATTGCGAAAGCAATACTCTATGGACGATCGGACTTGTGGTTGGTACATGTTGAGCAAATGCCCCGGCTAGTACTTCATACTACCTCACCCTCGCTAGAACGTCAAGTTTTTGGAGACTAGTTGGGTTTAGATATAATACAGACACGCCTTGGTCTTAGTTGTGTTGGAATTTGACCAGGTTAGTAGGTAGCTCTCTACGTCTGTGCTGTCATCTGCAGCACCGATGTGGTGCTGCAGGATATGGAACTCTTTATTCCGTTCTCTGCGGTGCCCATCGGTGGCAAATCCTAGCCTTGGTATGGTCGTTCCTGCATGACGGCACTGTGCCGAAAGCGGGAATACTACCAGGCCTGGACTAATGCATCGGCGTCTAGTGATGTAAATACCAGCGCACTTAAAAGGAGTATATTTCTGCCTCTAGGTCCTTCAAAAGTGCTATTACTAAGGCGAAGTCGGAGCACATTGGTGGAATTAGCGACAGACTGGCACGTCTCCCGTCGGGAACCCGTGCGTTTTGGTCTCTCGCCAAGGCTGTCTTAGGGAATTTCTGTCAGCCATCCTTTCCGCCCCTACACACGGAGAATGACTCGCTGGCCCATACCGCGAAAGAGAAAGCCGATCTTTTGGGCTCTCTTTTCGCGTCCAACTCGACCCTAGATGACCAAGGAAACTCACCACCGACAATTCCGCGGTGCGATACCACGATACCGGAGATTGAGTTCCGGCAAAGTGCAGTTCGCAAAGCACTTTTTTCCTTGGACATTCACAAGTCGAGTGGGCCCGATGGCATCCCTCCGATCGTGTTGCGGACATGTGCTCCAGAGTTGGCACCGGTTTTTAAGCGTCTTTTCCGACACTCCTACGAATTAGGCGTAGTCTCGAAGGCCGCTTTAGTGCACCCGATCCCTAAAAAGGGCAATCGCTCGGATCCGTCCAATTACAGGCCTATAGCAATCACTTCCTTGTTCTCCAAGATAATGGAGACCATTATTAACTGCCAGCTCCTGCGATACCTGGAAGAGCATCAGCTGATTAGTGACCGCCAGTACGGCTTTCGTCGGGGTCGGTCAGCTGGTGATCTTCTGGTCTACTTAACGCATAGATGGGCAGAGGCAGTTGAGAGCAAGGGAGAGGCGCTTGCAGCTAGTCTGGACATGGCGAAGGCCTTTGATCGGGTTTGGCACAAAGCGCTTCTGTCGAAGTTGCCTTCCTTTGGCCTTCCCGAGAAATTGTGCGACTGGGTCACCAGTTTTTTGGCAGATCGGAGCATCAAGGTCGTCGTCGACGGTGCATGCTCTGATGCTAAATTTGGTTCCACAAGGCTGTGTCCTGTCTCCTTCCCTGTTTCTTCTGCATATCAATGACATGTTGCATATCAGCAACATTCATTGCTATGCAGACGACAGCACTGTGGATGCCGTGTACACTGGCCGAGAACACATTTCTCGGGAATGCGTCGTTGAGTGTCGGAACAAACTTGTGTCAGAAGTCGAGTCTTTGCTTACCAAAGTCTCAGACTGGGGACTTAACTTAGTCCAATTCAACAAAAAGACAGGTTTGCGCGTTAACCGCTAAGAAGTCACCATTCGTCGTAACTCCTCATTTTGAGAACACTCCCTTATCCGCCACAGCCAGCATCGGAATACTTGGCGTCGACATCTCGAGCAACATCCAGTTCTGCGGTCAACTGGAAAGTAAGGCCAAATTGGCCTCAAAGAAGCTTGGTGTGCTCAGCAAGGCGAGACGGTACTTCACGTCGCGCAGCGCCTAAATCTCTATAAGGCGCAGATCCGGCCCCACGTGGAGTACTGTTCTCATCTCTG
Source organism: Craniophora ligustri (assembly GCA_905163465.1). Classification (NCBI taxonomy): domain Eukaryota; kingdom Metazoa; phylum Arthropoda; class Insecta; order Lepidoptera; family Noctuidae; genus Craniophora; species Craniophora ligustri. The sequence continues at coordinate 7,969,604 of LR990966.1, forward strand.
GGCGGGAGCCCCCCAGTACCAGCTACTTCCATTTGACCGAATCCAACGAAGGGCGGCTCGAGTTGTCGACGATCAGGCTCTTTCCGATCGGCTTGATCCTTTGGCTCTGCGTAGAGATGTTGGATCACTCTGCATCTTCTACCGGATTTATCACGGGGAGTGTCGCGAGGAATTGATTAGCTTGATCCCGGCTGAATTTCACCATCGGACATCGCACCAAAACTCTAAGTTCCATCCATTTTACCTCGATGTCCAGCGTTCCACAACAGTGCAGTTTTTAAGGCATTTTCTGCCTCGCACCACCGCTCTGTGGAACCAGCTGTTGCCGGCGGTCTTTCCGAACCGTTACGTAGTGGGAACCTTCAAGAGGAGAATATATTCTTTCTTGAAAGGCCGGCAACGCATTTGCACGTCCTCTGGTGTTGCAGATGTCCATGGGCGGCGGTATTCACTTACCATCAGGTGAGTCTCCTGCCCGTTTGCCCACTTATTACCATAAAAAAAAAACATCGTCAGGAATCCTGCATGCTTGAGAGATTTGTTTCGGTGGCATGTGAAGTCTGCCAACCCGCAGTAGGCTAGCGTGGTGGACTATAGCCTATCCCTCTCAAATTTTTGGAGGATGAGGGTCGTTGGACAATAATATAGTCGCGACAAAGTTCAACCATAAAGTGTATATTTAATTCAGTAAAATGCTCTATATATATTTACAATCACTATGGTACAAACACAAGTCATCCTAAACCTATTACAAAATATTTACACCAATTAGAATCAAGCTAGCGAGCGCGCGGGGCGCGAGGCGCGGGGCGCGGGACGTAGGTCGCATGCAGGTGTTCGAATCTATAAATATTGGTAGCGCGCGCGCGGGCTCCTCCATTTCGCGCCGCGCGTCGCCGTCGAGTGTAGCTCCGTGATCATCTCTGCTCCTCTGCCTGCTGTTGTGAAGATCGCTGCCTGTGTGCATGTTGTTACTCCGTGTTGTGCTTGCTGCTTGCTCCAAACCGCTCTTATCAGAGCGAACTGACGCGTGCAGCGGCGTAGCGTGTTACTATGCGCGCCGCGTCGCTGCCGCGAAAGCGTCTTTATCAAGACGGTGTCGTGTCTCCATGCAGCTGTCATAAAAACGTTATAGTCTTTTTCAAGACTGCTTCTTCGCTGTCTCTTGAGTAGCATGTCAGAACGTACGGTAATGGTAATGGACTCGGTAACGGTGGTAAGGTAATAATGGTGTCTGGTAACGGTGGTAATGGTTTCGAAGGAGGTACGGTAAGGTAAGTGATTTGTGTACTGTGTCACTACATCACTCCCCCCTAAGCGAAGCGTACGTTCGGTTTCACTGAGCGGCCAGAACGAGTAACGTAGGTATCGCGCGTCGTCACTGGGGTCGTTGACCGAGGTTCCGATGGCTCGTCGCTTGTAGTGCGCGCTGTCCTAGGTTGCTGCCGTGTTACTGTTCTGGTGTCAGATTCTTCGTCTAGTAGGTGGGCTGGCTTCACTCTGTCTATTGAGACTACTGCAGTTCGTAAGGGCATCTGTATGGTGAATTGCTTGCTACCACGTTGCAGAACTTTGAACGGGCCGTCATATGGTGGGGTCAACGGACTTCGCACGGTATCATTTCGCACGAAAACATGAGTACACGTCGCTAGATCCTTGTGTACGAACGTGCTCGTGCTGTTGTTGTGTGATTTGCTGCATGGCGATAGATTCGACATAGTTTCGGTCAGCTGGCGGACGAAATCTGCGTCTTCAATGTTCGGCTGTGTAGGCACGAAGAAATCCGACGGTATTCGCAGTGTCGATCCGTAGGTCATCAGAGCCGGGCTGACTTGAGTGTCTTCGCGTAGAGCGGTGCGTAGTCCCAGTAAAACGGTATATAGTTCCTCGTTCCAGCGCGTGGCGGCGCTTCTCGCCATGAGTGCGGCTTTCAAGGTTCGATGCCAGCGTTCGACTTGACCATTTGCTTGCGGGTGAAATGCAGTAGTTCGAATCCTTGTAATTCCAAATTTTTTCATCAATGCGTTGAACAATGATGATTCAAATTGTCTTCCTTGGTCAGTGGTCACGCGCAACGGGCAACCAAATCGCGATATCCAACCATCGTACATCGCCTTAGCAACAGTGTCGGCAGTGATGTCACGTGTAGGTATTGCTTCGGGCCATTTGGTGCAGCGGTCGATCATGGTCACCAAGTATCTGAAGTCGTTTGACGGCGGCAGTGGTCCCACGATGTCTATGTGAACGTGTTCGAACCGCGCGGATTTTTGAAATTCCCCGAGCGGAGCGATGACGTGTCTTTGTACTTTCCCGCGCTGGCAACCGATGCATGATTTTGCCCATAGACCAACTTCTTTATTCATGCTCGGCCAGAAGAACTTTGTTGACATAATCCTCCTTGTTGTTCTTATACCTGGGTGACTCAGCTCGTGTTGCGCTTTGAACGCGGCAAAACGGTAAGTCGCTGGTAGGTACGGACGCATGTTGCCGGCCGATGTTTCGCATATGACAGGTCGCTGACCTCCGGGTAGTGTAATGCGTACGAACTTGAGACTCGGGTTGGACATGCAGGTCTTCAGCTCTTCGTCGGCTTCCTGGTCTTGAGCGAGTTGGTCGTAGTCTATTGTAGAATGAGATAGGTTGATTTCTTCGATTCGTGATAAGGCGTCAGCTGCCTCGTTCTTATCACCGGTAATATATTCAATCTTCGAACAAAATTGACTGACGTAATGAAGTTGGCGTTCTCTTCTTGGAGTGTCGGTGCTATTCGGTGATCTTGTTAATGCGTAGGTTAGAGGTTTATGATCGGTGAATATAGTCAGGTCGTTGCCCTCTATCAGTCGTCGTAGATGTTTTACAGCGGTGTACATTGCTAATAATTCGCGATCGTACACGCTGTATCGTCGCTGCGTCTCACTCATAGTTTTCGAGTAGAATGCCAGAGGTCTCCACACGTCGTTGACTTTCTGTTGTAGCACAGCGCCGATACTTGTATTGGATGCGTCGGTAAATAAACAAAGTGGAGCGTTAGGTATCGGGTGCGTAAGCGTCGTTGCCTCGAGAATGCTTTGGCGGCATTTCTCAAAGGATTGTTCGGCTTCTTGAGACCACTGAATCGGAGTTTTATCGTTTTTCTTGCTGTTATGTAGGTACTTATTCAATTCATGTTGATATTCTGCTTGATGAGGTAAGCAGCTGCGGTAAAAGTTTATCATTCCTAAAAATCTTCTAAGTTCTTGTACTGTCTGTGGCTTCGGATAGTTTACTATGGCTTGAATTCGTTCTTGAGTGGGATTGATTCCTTCTGATGAGACTTCGTATCCGAGGAACTCGATGATTTTCTTATCAAACTCGCACTTGTCGATGTTTAGACTGACGCCGTAGGTATTTAGGCGTTCGAGTACTAATTCTAAGTGCCGACGATGTTCTTCCTTGTTTCTCGAGTGAATCAGCAGATCGTCGACGAAACAGAATACGATGTCATCTAGTCCTCGAAGAACTTCGTGCATAAAGCGTTGAAAAGTTTGACCGGAGTTTCTTAGGCCAAATGTCATGCAGGTAAACTCGAAGAGACCGAAGGGTGTTATTATGGCTGTTTTCTGGGCATCTTCTTTCGCGATGGGCACCCAAAAATATGCCATCTTCAGGTCGAGCTTAGAGAAGATTTTCTTGCCATGAAGTTGGTACGTAAAATCTTGGATTCGAGGTATGGGGTATCGGTCTGGCACGGTGACGGCGTTGAGTCTTCTGTAGTCCCCACATACTCGCAGTGAACCATCCTTCTTCTTGACTACATGCAGAGGACTGGCCCAGGGACTGTTCGATGGTTTGCAAATCCCCATCTCGATCATACGCTCGAATTCAAGCTTCGCCGCTTTGTACTTGTCGGGCGGTAGAGGGCGCGGCCGAGAGTACAATGGCGGTCCGGTTGTTTCAATATGGTGCGTGACGTCATGTTTGACTGGAGTTTTCAGTGACATTGGTCTCAGTACATCTGGGTATTTCTTCAGCAGGTCGTGGTATGCATGGTCTCGGTTGATAATGTAGATCGATTCTTCGTTGTTATGTATCTTGATGGCGTTCACGCTGAGTTCGGTTACGCGGTCGACGAGTTTTCTTTGATGCAAATCAACTAGTAATTTGTGATGTACTAAGAAGTCTGCACCCAGTAACGATGTCTTCACGTCCGCGACGACGAAAGTCCACTTGAAGCTTCTTCGTAAACCTAAGTTGAGCTCGAGTGTGCGCTCACCGTAGGTTCGAATTTCTGTGCCGTTAGCTGCGAACAGTTTGTATGTATTCTCTGCCGGCTTCAAATGCTTCTTGTTTCGGGCGGCTAATACGGATATGTCGGCACCCGTGTCCACAAGAAATCTCTCTCTGTTAATGATGTCGATCACACATAGGCGGTGAGACTTTTGGTTTACATCGACGCCCGCCACAGTCGATGCACTTTCTAGTTTTCCTGCTTGGTTCTTGAGCACGGCGATTCACATTTTCGCGCCTCGTTGTCGAAGCGGTAGTGATAACGACACAGCCAATCGGGATCGCCGGGCTTGCGCGCGTCTTGTCTACGATGTCTTGAGTGCGAGCGAGAGCGGCTACGGTTTGCGTAGTGCGAGCGGGAGCGGTGATTCGTGGAATTTTGTTGATTTCGAAGCTCGGCGATATCGAGAGATAGTTTTTCAATTTGTTTTGATAACACGCTGATTTGAAGGTTTGTTATATTTTGATGTCCCTCGTTGACCGATGTGCTGGTTGACCGGGGGTTTTCTGTGGAGACTGCGGCTACTGTAGCTGGTTCAAAATGCTCCATCATCTTGTCGGCCATCGCAGCTAAGATTTCGAGCGATGACTCGGTGTTGACGGAGATCACAGCGCGAACTTGTGCGGGGAGATGGTTGAGCCACATAACCTTCAGTGCTTCATCAGACAGTAATTTGCCGCTGAGGTCTCTCATCTTACGCAGCAGCTGGCTCGGTTTTTGGTCGCCGAGTTCGAGGCCGCTGAGTAGCTTCTGTAGCTGGCGATGGTCCGACTCCTGGTACGTCGAGATGAGTCGGTCTTTCAGCGTCTTGTATTTTCCGCTGGCCGGTGGCTCCAGGATGATGTCCGCGATCTGCTCCAGGTCACTGCAGCCGAGCAGCGGGACGACGAGGTTAAACTTCTGCTCATCTCCAACCTTACTGGCAGCAACCGCGGCTTCGAACTGCGCGAACCACAGACGCGGGTTTTGGCGCCAAAATGGTGGTAGTCGGGCAGGGAGAGATATTGTAGCCACGTTGCTCTTCACGGTTGTGACGTCCTGCGCATCGGTATATTCTTCATTAGTCGACATCTTGCAGGGAATTCTTCTCTTCAGGTTTTAGTTTTCTTCGGGGTCACCAATTTGGAGGATGAGGGTCGTTGGACATATCACGTCGGGGTCACCAATTTGGAGGATGAGGGTCGTTGGACAATAATATAGTCGCGACAAAGTTCAACCATAAAGTGTATATTTAATTCAGTAAAATGCTCTATATATATTTACAATCACTATGGTACAAACACAAGTCATCCTAAACCTATTACAAAATATTTACACCAATTAGAATCAAGCTAGCGAGCGCGCGGGGCGCGAGGCGCGGGGCGCGGGACGTAGGTCGCATGCAGGTGTTCGAATCTATAAATATTGGTAGCGCGCGCGCGGGCTCCTCCATTTCGCGCCGCGCGTCGCCGTCGAGTGTAGCTCCGTGATCATCTCTGCTCCTCTGCCTGCTGTTGTGAAGATCGCTGCCTGTGTGCATGTTGTTACTCCGTGTTGTGCTTGCTGCTTGCTCCAAACCGCTCTTATCAGAGCGAACTGACGCGTGCAGCGGCGTAGCGTGTTACTATGCGCGCCGCGTCGCTGCCGCGAAAGCGTCTTTATCAAGACGGTGTCGTGTCTCCATGCAGCTGTCATAAAAACGTTATAGTCTTTTTCAAGACTGCTTCTTCGCTGTCTCTTGAGTAGCATGTCAGAACGTACGGTAATGGTAATGGACTCGGTAACGGTGGTAAGGTAATAATGGTGTCTGGTAACGGTGGTAATGGTTTCGAAGGAGGTACGGTAAGGTAAGTGATTTGTGTACTGTGTCACTACAAATTAAAGGAGACGAAGCCCAGCAGTGGGACGTTAATGGGTTGATGATGATGATGATGATACCTACGTCAGTTACAAAAATTGGCAGCAAAAAGAAGTATTCTTCAATTCTGTAAACATACATAACATTTTGATGCTATAGGTGCCTTAGGGTACGTCTTTCTTGGGAGTTGTATAAATATATAATTATATTATATTTATGACGACCCAGCCAACTAGTATCCGTAACACAAGCCTCGTTGCTTAGCTCGGAACTAGATGGCGCTGTATCAAAATTTCCACAAATATTTATTTATTTATAAAGGATAAGCAGTGAATAACCTTTAATTTAGGATCTTGGTTTTCTAATCCATGTACTAAATGACATATAGCGCCAGCATCCACAACAGCTTCGGGTTTATGCTGCGCCAAATCCACAAGAGCACCAGCAGAAATCTAAAAAAACACGATGGTCTTATCAGTAATACGACAAATACAATACGCAATGTTAAGTAGACGGTATTCATTATAATTACTAACTTGCTTTAGGCTCATTTCAGGTTCCTGGAAGGCCAATACCAATAATGGGAGAGTGCCAGCGTCTACCACCAATCCCGCAAGCTGTTCGCTGTGCTTACCTATATATCCCAAGGCCCACGCCGCATTCTCTTTCACCTATAAATATTTATATCAATGTGTAGGTCTTACGTGTACAATATACATATATTTTTATTTCAATGTCATGTTTAATATACCTACTTGTGTGTCAAAGTCTTCGAGACACGACACAATATGCTCCAATGCCCCGAGTCTCACAATTGCAGCTGCCAGTTCTTCGTTGTGTCTGCAAATAATAAATCAATATTTATGGTACCTACTTACATATATTGTACTTATTATACGTTTTCTGATCAGGATTGTGGCCTTATTGTGGTTTACTTACTTAGCAACGGCTCTCATTAGATACAGCGCCGACCTTTTGTAATACACCTGTCGAATAAGGTATCTGAATTAGGAGCGTGGCTTTTTAACATTAACTAGATACCTGTACCTAACTTCATACCTGATACATGATCATTCTAGTTCAAGTACTGGTCCTGCCTTAAATTATTTTGTTTTTTTAATCATTATTATTATTACCAACCATAACTTATATACCTACTTATTTGCATGCGTAACGCATACACTATAGGTTAACTACGCGTTCAGTAGCTCTGATTCATGCACGAAGCAAACATACCTCATTTATTAGGTAGGTACTGTTAAAATATTTGTTTGTGGGCAGTGTTAAGATTTAAAAAACTTGCTTGTACTGCTACGGTAGCTTGGTAAGCCACCCCTATTCTAAAGTGTTTAAGCTGTGTAAGTTTAGATCCGAACTGAGAAATCTCCGCCGCGCCGCGCCGGTTTTCCCTTACACACAGCGTTTAAGTACAGAATAATGTACTCCACCAAATCTCTTCCTACATTCACCATCAAGCAAAATATGGGTCAAACTCATTCAAGTAAAAAAAAACCTATGACGCAATTCTACTAAACTACCGAAGATTCCTTTATACATACCTAACCTACTTACTTACATTATATTTATTAAGGTTTTCGAGAGTGATGGTAACCATTCCCCCGTTAAGTAATTGTCTGGCTACTCCTTCATCGTGTTCGGCAAGTCTTGCCGCAGCTACCACTGCACATTGTCGAACAGTACTACACGCATCAGACAGCAATGGTCGCAATAAATCTGTTAATGTAAAGTTACTACTATTACGGCCGAAGGGAGGCCTAATGTACCGTCGTTTGTTTCACTATTGGTTAGTTTGAAGTGTAGGCAACATGCCAAAGTTCGCCGTATTTTAGGTCCAATTTGAGTAGAAACTTATTGTTTTTTACCGACTATACTAGATCTCTAAAGTAACTCGCAGAAAATAATTTAAAACTCAATAACGCTTTACTCAACCTGGTAATCGAAGCCAGGACCTCAGGGCTCACAGGGTTAAGACTATAGCTGTAAGTAGGTAGTTGCTATGTCTTCTTTATTGTATTCATAATAATAATAATCGTTTATTTCAAGCATTAGCACCCATACCTTTGAAATTTAAACTTAGACTTACTTACTTATTTAACAGTACCTAGATGTTTTGTTATTACCTACATCTATCGTATGCCTACTTTAGACTTAACACAACACAACATTTTGCAAGACAGTAAATAATTTATAAATAAATCATTTAATTACCAAGTACACCCGCGCTCTCTAAGCATTTAACATTGGTTGCTCTAGTTGCCAGTTCAGCCATAGTTTGAACGAAAACCAGTCGAGCTTTCTGGTAGGTTTCGAATACTGTAAAAAATGCGCAGACTATAATATTACACTTGCACTAAACATAAACGGTTAGCTTGGTTAGGTAGCCAGTAAATGCAGGTAAATATGTAGGTAGGTACTTAGCAATGATGAAAAGACTTAAGCGCAAGCCACATCTGAAAGACGTAAAAGAAGATGACTTGCGTAACATAATGTTCATACTACATGAATAGAACCGAGGCGAAGCAACACCACGTAGGTACTCGTAAAAGAAGGCTGCCGTCACTGCCTACCACACCACGATACAACTTACCGTTGTCTATTCAGTTGGGACCACCGCGCGTGCTTGCATAAGTCATTACTGGACTCGCAATGAATAGTTTAAAGGATGTGGAATTAGTACCTAGGAGTAGTTAGGATAGGTAATGATAAAAAGTGCCCACATTGTGTGGCGGCCGTCGGCTGTTTTCTATAATAAGAATACTATGCCTCTAGGTCTGAATAACATCAGCATAAAGGCATCTCTAAAATTTTAATTGTTATTTAAATTTTAAAGATGCCGTATAAAATAAAGCAAGATCTGGATTGCGGCTTTATTATTTTAAATAATGATTCAAGTTATCTATACAAACCTATATGAAATTGGTTTCATATAGGTTTGTATAGATAACTTGAATCATTATTTAAAATAATAAAGCCGCAATCCAGATCTTGCTTTATTTTATACGGCATCTTTAAAATTAGGTAAACAGTTAGGTATATCTATACAAACCTATATGAAATTGGTTTCATATAGGTTTGTATAGATATACCTAACTGTTTGTATAGACACAAGACAATCAAAATACCAGCAGTGGACGTCTAACGGTTGAAATGATGATGATGATGACATGTTTATTAAAGGTGTTTGACAGTTAAAATTTACGAATAATTAAATAAATAAATACCGACTAAAAACTAATGACCTCCACACTGTAAGTAATTATGTATGTATGGTGTTCCAATGATATTGTAACAGAATATTTGAAGTGACTTGTTTTTTAACCAACTTCCAAAAGGAGGAGGTTATCAATTCAATTGTTTTTTTGAGCTGAAGCTTCCCGTGTGGTCCCATAAAAAAATTTTGAGGATCTGATGAGTGGATCCTTTGGAAATCGAGAGAAACCCTCAAATTTTCTACGTAGATGACGCGTTTATTGTTCAACCTCTTACATACTATCACGCCTGTTGTCCCCGAAAGGTTAGGCAGAGGTGTACTAATGTACACCCACGTTTCGCCGGTATGTTTTGGGTCCCATGTAATAGGGGGCGAGCCTATTGCCAATAACCGGACACGAATCCAAACTCTGAGCTGCTACTGAGAATTTCATAGAAAAACCCAATAACACTTTGCTCGCCCTGGGAATCGAACCCAGGACCTCTTGCTCAGCAGTCCCACTGTATGACCACTAGACTAACGAGACATATAATACAACGCACCTATACAGACACTAAAAAGTAAAAAATAAAATAAAAAACTGCGTTAAAAAAACCGACTTCAAGACTAAAAAGTTAAAAATAACTTAATACAGTTTTAACTTCTTTTTAGTTTTAAAGGTATGAAGTCGGTGTCAGTGCCTGGTTGTACACTGCGCGATGGGTGTACATACCTTTACATTTGGCTTGGCACCGTCTTCATACCTTCAAAACTAAAAAGAATTTAAAACTGTATTGTTATATAAAACTTTTTAGTTTTGAAGTCGGTTTTTTTTATTGAATACCTAGCGCTACAAACACACATAGGTACCTACATACGGCTGGTTAATAATATTACATAATTCATCTCACAACTATCACGATAGAATAATAATTTCAATCAATGTAAGCAAACAATACGGTTTATCAAACCGTAGAACAACAACAAGTTTTGTAGAACAACAATCTTACAATAAAACAACGGCGGATGTCATGGCTAAGCACATATCTTGAATTGTTTATCATTTCATTCAATAGACATCTTAATATTTTGAGCTAATTCTTAGAAATATAGTTAAACATGATAAACTAAGAATCTACCTAATTGGATGTTCCTCGGACTGCTCATAGAATGGCTCATGGTTTAATAATATTTATAGAACTCTGAAATATTTGTACACAAACTTTTGATAATTAAAATGTGTCAATGTCGACTTGAAGTCTTGATTTACATTTGTTTTATGATCATTACCTGCAGAAAATGCTTATTATCCGCCAGACATATGTACCTAGGTATAATGAAATGTCGGCATACAATACAACCTTATTATTAGAGCGCGATCAAACACCGTCGCCCATAGTTCCTTTTTTTTCATCATCATTCATCGTCGCTAGGTACCATAATGTTGTTCGATCAAGAGGGCGCGACAGTCAACGGTCGAGTGCGAGCTGCGACGCGACTTGCGTCCACGCAGAGCAAGCACCCGTGAAGGTCATTTCGCGTTCGACGTCACGTCTCAAACCACTACAAGCGCGTAATTAGCAATCCGTACAGCAACCTACATAGAAATACCATTGTAAACCACATATGCAGGTAGTGGTTACTTATCTGGCCGAGTGAACTCACACATGAGTACACGTGCGGGCGCGACTACAGCAGGCTGTGTGGCCAGTTGGTTACCTGCCGTTCTTACATATTCTCACGATTATTATAAGTGATTGCGTTCGCTCCGTGTACCGTATAATTAAAATGATATACGTAATCTGTCGGTGATATTTCTGTCAATTATACCTAACTACTTATCTATTGTAAAATCATTTAACTTGCGGTGTAAATTGTAAACAAACCAACATGCCGTACGTCATGGTTATGGGTAGTCTAAGCGCACCACATCTATCAAAAATTGAGGGTGCGACTGTGTATGGACTTAAAAGTGAGGAACGAGCAACTTTAGTCAGGGTAATAATACATCATTGTTTTAAACATTGTTTTAAGATATAGGTATTAGATACTCCAGATACCTACTTCAAATAGTTTTAGTCTGCATCCTGTTTTGATTTTACATCTTATTGCTCATGGTGAAACTGTTTCTGATACTTAAACAAATGCATACAGATCTTAATTAGTAATTAAGGTCGGCTCGACTTAAACTATTAAGTGGCGGTCGCCAGTCGACGAAATCTGATATTCTAAAACTTATTTATACCTAGTGTACCTATGTGTGTTGTACTCTTATTTCCCAATTATATGGATATAAATATATGATATAATTATGTACTATGACTAAACTAAAGTAGAATATTGATATATCTTTAGAGAGATTTACTTATATGTATAATTGTATATGAATTATATAATATTATCTTTCACAGGAATTAAACTCATCATTCGGCATGCAGGTTGCTACATCTATAGAACCTGAACGAACTGTCCAAATAACACAGAAAGGCTTAACTTTGGTGGTAGTGAACCGTCTGCATGCGTTATTTGGTTACGACGTGGTTTCGCACGCCATGGCCATGACCAACGCCAACCGGGAGCTAATCTCCTTCACCATGTATAAGAAAACTAGTACAGGTTCACAGGGTCATAGTCATAGTCAAGGTCACAGCCATAGTCAAGGGCACAGTCATAGCCAGGGCCACAGTCATAGCCAAGGCCATGCGCATAGCCAAGGGCAAGGGCACTCGCATAGCAGTTCTCACAAAGGGCATAGCAGCGTGGTGACGCTGTAATCCAACGTGATTTTTGAACGACGTAACTTAATATACTAGCGTCCTCATTTGTGATAGGAGGATCGTAGCACGCAAATAAGTGGAATCTCATATGTATACAAATCCGTCCATTAATAAATATTATTTGAAGTATCTCATGTATAATTATTTCTTGGTATTGTAATATCAGGGTGTGTGTGTGTCAGGGTGTGTGTAAAATAAAGAGACTTATTTGTGTATACTTATACATATTATTAATTATTTTTTAAATAAATTTGAATTATACTTTATAAAAACAGTACATCAGAAAATCATTAAGCAATATAAAACCAATGTACAGTCTTAAATCCTATGAGGGTTCTTGTTCTGTGGAACTGGAATGAATACAAAAGTAGAAAATTAACTAAGTTGAAGACTAGATAAATAGTGATTTATAGTATAATATTAAACAACTGTCTTCATAAATTAAGAGATATGATTAGTTGGTCAACTGTTTCTCTCAGCTCCAATCTTCTGCCTCTGCTCGCCTAACTTTTTCAATGCAGCAGCATACTGTCTCTGAACATCCATCAACCTTGAATATTCGTTGTAGAGATCGTTTTTATGTTCCTTCTCAGTTTTGTATTTCTCCTCGACTTTTTTAACAGTGTGATTGACCCAGTCCACTATAGATTCGAACTGTTTCATAAACTCTTCTCTTTTTCTCACCGACGACATAGCTCTGTAACATTATAGTTATGATTTGTTATTATTTTAAATCTTCTTCTTCTTATCATCATAAATCATTTTAAATATATTTACTTACTCATCATAATTATCCAGAATCGAGTTCAGCAGACTTAATTCTTTTGAGGTATATAGTTTAACTTCTAGCAGTGTGTTGTAGAATATATAATATTGCTTCGTTTCCTTGTGCTTTGATGCAACTGCGTATAAAATACTGGTTATTAAAAGAATTTCTTTGGTAAACGATATGATTTATAGAGTCATTCAAATATTAAAAAGGTGAATTTTTTTTTAGTTTGTAGTGCTGCACTGCAAAAATACTACAATATATTTTTTCTTTAAAACTACAACAGTCTAAATACGATTTGGCATAGGAAAGAACATTTTGTATTGATGAATATATTTATGTTTGTATAGCAAAAATGACACAGGAGAAGTCAATGTTTTTACTAAGAAAAAAAAAAGACTAAACCCCTTATCTTCAGAGCAGCTATTAAATTTGACGGGAACTATACATTTATAAATTTAAGCATCCTTTCAATTTTGTAGGTAGAGAACGTTCACCTATATCAGCAACATATCGTCGGATTTAACTATTGTGTAACACTCGGTTGACGTGCAAATAACAGGCGATATTCTGATAACAAAATAGGTGCGCGATTGCATGGAACTAATGCAATGGGCGTATTTAAAGATTAAAAATATACTAATGCTTAACATGGGATTAGACATAGTAAATATAAAATTATCACTCTTACCTTGATTGTAAAGTTCAATGAATCTCTTCTCATATTGTAACAACTCGGCCGTGCCAGGTACCTCATCGATCGCAGTTGAATACCTTAGTACTTCACGATTCAACTTAGCCAGTTCTAGCCTCATGTTAGTGATGAAAGATTTTAATTTTTCTTCTCTTTCATTGAATTCCTTTAACTCGGCAGGTGTCAAGGGTTGTTCTGCTATTTTGGTATTGGGATCCTTTGCGATCCTGCATTAATTATTATATTATAATACAAAATTACGATAATATAGACTCTCAGTGGATACCAACAGTATCAGTCTTAAACATGCTATAAAACCACTTCTTAAAACAAGTGCAAATTAATAAATAGTACCTTAATTTATCTTCCAGTTTACTATGTTCTTTGCGTCTATGATGTATTATTTGCAACAATTCATTTCTCTCCCTGGCCAACTCTTTGAGTGATTTGTAGAACTGTTTGACATCTTTATCGCTGTAAGTGTAACATTGTATAGGCAATAAGGAGATATTAAGTTTTCAACTGATGATGGTTACTGAGTTATGTGGCAAGTAGTGAACACTGTGGTCTTTGATATTGGTTTATGGTTTTGCTAATATACATTGTGATTTATTTTAACAAAACATATGAATTACGTAACTTATCATACCTGAAGTCATCAGATTTCATAAACTTATTTGTAATCTTTTGCAATTTCCCTAGTACAGCTGTGTACTGTGCTTTGGCACTCTCCATTCTGCCTTGTTGAGTATCCTTGAACTGTTGTATATCTTTTTCCAAGGTATCTATACTCTTCGTGAGCTTTTCAACATCTTCGGAGTATTTTTGTTTTTCTCTCTCCTCTAATTCTTGTGAAACTTCCCCAGTAAGTTCGGAATGTAAAACTGCATAGTGTATTTTCGTATCTGCATCACTTTCATGAGACTCATTGCCTTTTACGTATCTGTTAGCCTATAAATATAAGAGTTTTATAAGTGAAATTGTCTCATTAGATTAAATACTGTTTAATAAGAGTTATACTTACTTCAATGGTAATATCTGTAGGATCTGCCAAAGTTTTCTCATAATCATACTGAAAACAGGCAAGAAATCAGTCATTAATTATAAATAAAAGTTAAGGACAACAATTAGAACTCAGTTTTATAATAGACTAGTGGCCCGTTCCAGCTTCGCATGGGTGGTCATTTTTTTTTTTGTATCTTTTGTCTTTATTGGTTGTAGATGTTCACGTTGATTTACCTTCCTCGATAAATGGATTAACTAACACAAAAAGAATTACTAAATTCCAACTAGTAGTTCCTGAGATTTGTGCGTTCAAAGAAAAAAACAAATAAATAAACTTTATAATATTAGTATAAATTTTACCAGAAAATCTAATCCATCATCTTTCTTTTCATCAGCTTTATTTGCAGACACATGCATCAACATGCGTTGATCATATTCAGATAGAGTGGCATTCACTTGTTCCAATTCATTAGCAGGTAGACCACCTTTCCTCTTGCGGACTCGACATGGCTTGTATAAATTCTAAAAAAATAGGCAGTGGCAGTACAACATTACAACAATTATTTGACGCACACAAACAAAACAAATGTGACATATGTATAATAATTGTAATATACTGTGAAATAAATATTACATTATCTAAATGATAATATAATATTATAACTTTGTAGTTTCTGTAATCAAATAAAGATTTCTTTTTTTTTTGAGCTTACCTGCACAACAGCTAAGTTTCGCAGCAATTTTTCTTTCTGCACAAAACTGGGTCTATCAGATTCAAATATATAACTTTTATCATACTGCATGACAGCAAACTTCCGCAATTCATCCTCCTTGGCCACTCTAAACTCACTTGAGTATTTAATTAGCCATAGGATCAGTGGATAAATGTTGATGAAGTCTAAACCCTGAATTTGATGTGGTTCAATAGTGTATGGACATTTCATTGAAGGCAGTATTTTTACAATTTTTTCAGTAAGAGCTCTGCAAATAACAGAAAACATGTGAAACTTAATTACTTGAGTGTTTAGATTTTGACATTAAAAATAAACGATTCCCAATTTAAAATTGCTTCAGGGCTCTTGCCATGTCTTTTTCACCTTTTAGTATAATTTAAAGATAATACAACTAGTTTTTATAATATAAAGAGTCCTAATTACATTTTCTTGCCTATAGTGAGGTTCTCTTCAAATAAGAGGCTGACATCAACATCAATGTCACACAGTTCAATGCACCATGTGAGACCACCAACAATTTTGTCAAAAGCAGAGGGTCCCTGCAATTGTGCCCGGTAGTAACCAGCCGCAACCAGAGCATCTGATATTTCATGCCATTTTACTAGCTGCTCTCCATCTTCGCGAACCTCTACCTGTGATAAAAGAAATCTTTTTAATCCATAGGTTTATAGTTCAATGCAGGGTCAGATTGTCACCTTTGGAGGGATTACTGTGGTTTTTATTATAAGAATTTGTCACACCGCATGAACCGCAAAGTTCATACAATTGGCATCTAAAAATCCATACCATAAGTAAAGAATTAACAAAATTAATGCTATGTTACCATAGAGGCAGGACCACTGGTAAAGCTTTATTAAGACTTAATTTAATAAGAATCAATAAATAATGTTGCTGTTACCTCTTTCCCTTCATGATCCACTCCACTATAAATGTTCATCAATGGTTTACTGCGAGTAAATATATTTTTTTGTTTTGCTGCCATGTCTAAAGGATATTCTTAAATTAACTTGTTTATATAAAAAAATTAAAACACGATACTAAGTGTCCCATAGCAGAGTACTAATACAGATACATTCTCAGGCATGGACGTATAAATTCTCAGGTAAGATCTTCAGTTAATTTTACACCAACAATTAAGTTATACCAAAATCATCAGGATGTAAGGAACGAAGTATATTGTTCGTATTGATTATCTGCTTCTAATTATTACATAAATTGCAAAAGTAGTCATCAAGGAATGTTATCCAGATATAAATGTACTCTGTGATCCAGATTTGTAATTATTATTATTTTTTTTTCATTGACTGCATCAATTTTGACATTGACATTATTATTTGTCATTCTTATTCTTATTTATTTTTTTATTTGTAAATAAATTTAAATATTTTAAATATGTCAAATACAGACTGAAAAGTTGATATGTGGCATTCACTAGGGGAGGCCTACGTCCAGCAGTGAATATATTACATTATTGTAATTACAAAAAAAACTTCAAGGCCCAAAAGTCCAAATAAACTTTTTTATTATTATTCTGTTGTCACTCACGTTAACATGAACTATCATAGTACAAATTACAAAAGCCAAAGAGCTATGAGCCATAAGCCATGCCATAAAAATTACCAAAAAAAATAACTGTCAAGTGTCAGTAATCTGTCAATTAATCTGTCATTGTCATCAAACTCGTCTTAAAATAAAAATTCAACCCAATCTTTTCGTTTTGATTTGGCAGGTACAGGTACTTCAGACTCTTCAGAGCATCGTGATTCTGTATTCGAAGTTATAATTGAGTAAGCTTTTGGTAATTCTTTTGATATACAAGATTGGAAAGGGTAAAAACTTTCATAAGCAAAAAACAAAATAGAAATATCTAGACGGAAGACACCGAACTATATCGAAGTATACATTACAACAACATTTTGAAATAATTATTTCAATCAAATATGAGCAGTCTACAGAGGATTTTTCGCTGTAAGTATTTGTGTAGGTTTTCTTAGTGCAATTCAGTATCATAGCTTCTAGCTCAGCATTCTAACACAGACTTATTTTACGGAAATCAGAACTAGTCGAAGACTGTCTAACCTCGCTATAGAAAAAAGATTAAGTACATCCGAAGCACTTGTATTTCAGAATAAATTGGAAATCATAATTCATTTTATAAAGATTTAAAATTACAACATGAATCCTGGTGTCGATGTTGTTAATTTAATCTCTACATTACTGGACAACGAGAAATATAAAGAAGCTCTAAATGTACCGAATGACGAAAGATTAGCTCAAAGTTTCAAAGATAATTGTTGGGATGTAATACCTGTGATCCTTGGCAAGATCCATGATGATACAATTGTTATCAAACCATCTCTATATGGTACCTGCGAGCAATTACTATCAACAGTTATTGAACAATCTGCACCAGAGGAAGCTCTATTGGAGTTTATTGAACAAATTGAACTTGCAAAAAATGAAGCACAGTTAGGCCTTATTCTTCCTGCTCTGCAAGACCTTTTGAAGAAGTTATCCTTAAAGCGAGGAAGATCTTTGGAATGGACTTTAAATTCCATATGTACATACATAGAAAATATTAATGTACCTGACCACCATCTTGAAGGCAAAGAAAGATTATTGTTGGATTCTGACCCTCAAATCAGAAGAATTACAAGAGTGTACACCCTATTACCACCATTCTATAAGTATTTTATAAATGAAATAAAAGAATCTGATTCTAATATCAGAACTAAGCAAATAATAACTGCATTTCTTATAAGTCTTCTTGGTGAGCCTTTGATTTATATGGATTTGGACCCAGAAAGTAATGGAAATAGTGAAGCAAGACTAAGCTGCTCTACCATTATTCAAGACATTTGTGTTTTGGAAAAGAACATTTTTAAATTTTTAACATACATAGAAGATTGTCATAAAGAAAGTAAGAAAAAAACAACTAAAATTGATAATGATGAAGAGAAATTACCTTATGAACATGGGGAAAAAATTAACATGACAACTTTGTCTGGTTTGTTTTACACTGTGCTGTCAGGTCACTTTGAAGTGCCAGACACTGCAATCCCACAGGTGTATAATATACATTATGTTATTCATACAACAATGCTTTGTGTAATTCACTTATTAAATTTTACAGAATATGGGCCATTAGCTAAGGCAATTGTCTTATGTAAACAGATTTTGAACCATTTTCCCAACCAATTATCACATGAACTTCTCCAAGCAGTTCACTTTGATATGTGTAAGGGATTAACAAATGTTGCAATTTATTCTAGTTATGAATCTCTACGTAAGCAATCTGTAGCATTGATTAAATGTCATGTAAATAAATTTGATTATAAGGGAAGATGTGCACTTATCAAATGTTTGATTGAAGTATCTAATCATTCAGGAATGATTGGATATGCAATAACTCTGTTTAAAAGCTCTATGGATGAAGCCTTTAAAGATCCTAGGATGGATGATTGCTTCACTGGTCCACAGCTTTTCAGTATGATAAAGAAAATATGCTTCCTGCCACATGGGGCTGAGTCAGATTTAGTAGAACTAGCTGATCAGATTATAACATCATTAAATTTCCTCAGATACCTGACAATAAAAGACAAAGAAAATGTGACTGATATTCAAAATTGTTTCCAATTTATAGAAACTAGTTATCTGGAACAATTAAGAGTAGGGTTAAATATGTCTAAAGCTCATTATGAAGTCAAAATGAAAGATATTGTAGAAGGAAAGGATGTTCCTGGAGACAAACTTGATATTTCTCTTAATGTGGGAGGAAATATATTGGATAAAATACCAAAGGAAAACATGAAGGAAATAATATGTTCTGCATTGAATGCTTTTCATCTGATTGAAGGTCTTATTGCACGCCTATCTGAGTGCATTAATGTTAACAAAATGCAAGCATTAAAAATGAACTGTGACTAATATAGACTTAACATGTTTTTTTTAAATAATAAATCATTTTTTAGCTGCTGTTATTTCTGACTTGTTTATTTAACTCCAAGTGTCCTTTGAATATAAGTTAGTAAAAACTATTGAGTACCATATTTATTTTGTTAACAGCCTGGAAGAATGGCCATAGAACAATTAGGCCAATTGCCTCTATTTCTATCAATAGATCACATAAAATGAGATATTCCCAAATTGAAGCCAATCCTGAAAAGGAATTAAAATTACCTATTCCTATCACCTACACAACATCTAATGAACAAGAAGACCATCAATACGAGGAAAACATAAAATCCCGCATTTTGGAATATGCTTTACAATTTGTACCAAAGAGTGGATGGTCCGTGGAATCATTAAGTTCTGGCGCTAAAGCTGCTGGTTACCCAACTATAACACATGGTTTATTCCCCAATGGAGGTGGTGATTTAGTTCATTACTTTAATGTAAAATGCAATGAACATCTGGTAGAAGAAATGAAGAAAGTAAGTGTAATAAAATGGATTACTATAGTTTTAATAAAATGAATTCTCTTTATTGAATACCAATTAAATATTACTGATTTCTTGACATGCAGTGGCCCAAAATAGACGTGCAGGAGAAAGTACCAACCCAATTCATTGAGAATGCAATAGTGACAAGATTAACAATGATTGACCCTTACAAGTGAGTATGTTTCTACTTTGATTTTTATTCCTACTATTTGTTGTGATTACCCAAAACTGAACAAAAAACATAAAGATTCAAATTATTTCAAATGTTTGTATCGGAAGTCTAATAATTAGGTATAGTGCTGAAGTTTTAAACATATCTTTGTTTCTAGGAGCACATGGCCGAAAGCAATGGCTATTCAAACATTACCTAATAATGTACCCAATTGCTTGGCAACATTACTCTCACTTGTTGATGATATATGCTATCATTCTGGTGACAGAAGTGTAGATGTAAGTATACACTTGTATGATTATTATACTAATAATGTAAGTATGCACAGCATTTTGTAAACCAGCACAATGGCAGTGAGCTTCTGTGCTATTTTGCACCAACAAGGCGAAAGGTACCTACTGATGCTGGTGAAAGCCTTTGAAGACAACATTTTTATTTAGCAGGCTTTCCTGAGCCGCAGCAATGAAACTGGTGTAAACTGTTAGCGAATGTACCTACCTACCTATAAAATGATAATATTCTATGTAGAAATAAAAAGCCTCCCCTTGAATTAAATTTGTGCCAATTTTCTCAAAAAATATGATTGAGAAAGAATGCTATTTTTAAAAGGTACATTGGGAGAGGTAGGTATTGAACTCTGCTACAGAGGGTCTCGCTGGAAACCGAAATTAATTTTAAATTTTTTGGCCGTCAGTTGAAAATGATTCGCGGCGCATGCCTGGTATTTGGTTTATGGCCTCTTAAGTTATTCTTCCGGGTTGAGTATTAAAATAACCTGCTTTACATAAGTACTGCCATAGCCAAGTCCAGTACTTAAAAAAAAAATCCTACCTAGAAATGACGAATTATATCTCTTGTCTCATATTTGATTTTCAGTTCAATTGGTATGTGCGCCGGGTTGGACTGGCAGGAATATACAAAGCAGCAGAATTATTTTATCTGACAGATGCCAGTCAAGATAACAGTGCGACAAGAAGTTTTGTTGCATCTCGTATTCGAGATGCCCAACTGATACAAACAGCATTGAATTTAACTCCTGTTGCTGCAGCTCCACAAACATTAACTGCTGCGTTTACCACGGTAAGATAAGGATGGCAATTTTGTCAATTCGATAGACACAGAATAGTACCTCAATACTTTTCTGGTGAAAGGTATGTGTTATAAAATTGATTTATAGCACATTTCCCAGTACATCAATATCGGAGGCTCACGGAGTCATGGATTTCTGTGTATAATAATATGTATTCACAAAAAATATATTTCTATGTTGAGTATCAATCATATTGAAATCGTAATACAAGTCTCGTTGCTTAGCTCGAAACTAGATAGCATTATGTCTTAATGTCCAGTGATTTTAGTATTTTCTTCTTTCTTAATAAAGCCAAGAGGGACCCCCCAGCCAAATCGTCTCCATATTCGTCCACTGCTAAACGTAGGTCTCCCCTAGTGAACGCCACAGATCGATCTTCGGCGTTTCTCATCCAACCACCATATTGAATGACGTTACCTATATCGAAAACCACCATAAATAATATAGCTAATAAATAATCCAATGAATAATCTACTACTTATTCATGTTATATAACTATTACTAAAAGTAACAGTAACAATATTGATACAAACAAATTCAGATTGGAATATACTATTCACAGCAGTGAGAGTTGGCACCGGTTTTAACGCGTCTTTTCCGACACTCCTATGAATTAGGCGTAGTCCCGAAATCCTGGAAGGCCGCCTGGAAGTGCACCCGATCCCTAAGAAGGGCAATCGCTCGGATCCGTCCAATTATAGGCCTATAGCAATCACTTCCTTATTCTCCAAGATAATGGAGTCCATTATTAACTGCCAGCTCCTGCGATACCTAGAGGAGCACCGGCTGATTAGTGACCGCCAGTACGGCTTTCGTCGGGGTCGCTCAGCTGGTGATCTTCTAGTCTACCTGACGCATAGATGGGCGAAGGCAGTTGAGAGCAAGGGAGAGGCGCTTGCAGCTAGTTTGGATATGGCGAAGGCCTTTGATCGGGTATGGCACAAAGCGCTTCTGTCGAAGTTGCCTTCCTTTGGGCTTCCCGGGAAATTGTGCGACTGGGTTTTTTGACAGATCGGAGCATCAAGGTCGTCGTCGACGGTGCATGCTCTGATCCTAAATTTGTCAATGCTGGTGTTCCACAAGGCTGTGTCCTGTCACCTACTCTGTTTCTTCTGCATATCAATGACATGTTGCATATCAGCAACACTCATTGCTATGCAGACGATAGCACTGTGGATGCCCTTTACACTGGCCGTGCAAATATTTCTCGGAAATGTGTCGATAAGTGTCGGAACAAACTTGTGTCTGAAGTCGAGTCTTTGCTAACCAAAGTTTCGGACTGGGGTAGACTTAACTTAGTCCAATTCAACCCCAAAAAGACACAGGTTTGCGCGTTAACCGCTACGCAGTCACCATTCGTCGTAACTCCTCATTTTGAGAACACTCCCTTATCCGCCACAGCCAGTATCGGAATACTTGGTGTCGACATTCGAGCAACGTCCAGTTCCGCGGTCAACTGGAAAGTAAGGCCAAATTGGCCTCAAATAAGCTTGGTGTGCTCAGTAAGGCGAGACGGTACTTCACGTCGGCGCAGCGCCTAAATCTCTATAAAGCGCAGATCCGGCCCCACGTGGAGTAATATTCTCATCTCTGGGCGGGAGCCCCCCAGTACCAGCTACTTCCATTTGACCGAATCCAACGAAGGGCGGCTCGGGTTGTCGACGATCAGGCTCTTTCCGATCGGCTCGATCCTTTGGCTTTGCGTAGAGATGTTGGATCACTCTGCATCTTCTACCGCATTTACCATGGGGAATGTTCCGAGGAATTGTTTGGTTTATCCCGGCAGCTAAATTTCACCATCGGACATCGCGCCAGAACTCTAAGTTCCATCCGTATCACCTCGATGTCCAGCGTTCCACAACAGAGCAGTTTTTAAGGCATTTTCTGCCTCGCACCACCGCTCTGTGGAACCAGCTGTTGCCGGCGGTCTTTCCGAACCGTTACGTAGTGGGAACCTTCAAGAGGAGAGCATATTCTTTTCTGAAAGGCCGGCAACGCATTTGCACGTCCTCTGGTGTTGCGGATGTCCATGGGCGGCGGTGATCACTTACCATCAGGTGAGCCTCCTGCTCGTTTGCCCGTTATTTCAATAAAAAAAAAGTGAATTTCGATATCAAGACTTTCGTACTAGCTTATGTACATTAAAAAAGTTTTTTGAAGTAGCGTGCGGCGCAATAACATCATTCCGTATGGTGATTTTCGATATAACGTGTTTTCGAACTGGCGTATCACTCGTAAATATTTTCGAAATAGCGTGCTTCGAAATAACGTCATTCGAAATTTCGTATCACTCCCGATTCAAAGTATAATAATGGGATATAGTACAACACAATACTATAATGCAATATCATACTCAGTATTTTTGTGTAAATAGTTTTATTAATTTGTTCCTTAATAATAATGAATGTCATTATGTGAGCAATTGGAGTAAGAATAAATTTCGAGATTCTTGCCAATAGCTGCAATGACTGTAAATATTTTGTTATATTTTTCATGGCACATTACACTCGACTTTTTTATGTTGCAGGCCAAGAATATGCTCGGAATTAATACACTGAAGTAATATGAAGATTATATTAGGCAAATAGTGATGGGTTTCTAAAATATTTCCACACAAAGAAACTGAATTATAGACAGACATTCAAAGTATTATTCATATTTAGTTTGTTGTAATAAATAGCTTAATTGCAAAAAAAGTTATTTTTATATTTCATCTTCATGATTTTCTAATAAAATATTGACTCCAGTATAAAATGTACAATCAGAATATTCATCATATAAGTGACAGTCTCTTATAAAAAGTTGTATGTAACTATGCTTACAATAAACATAGTAGTATGATTACTGAAGGCACATAAGTCTTAGCTATGATGGTACAATGTAATCACTGCCAATAGATACATAAGATATTAAGTTAGGTGGTAGTGGCAACTTGCTCCATACATGTGCTGATACAGTTTGTCTTATAACAAACCTGCAAATCATTTGTAAAGAGTCCAGTTTTGCAAATCTGAAAACAATATAATTAAGATATTTTAATGCAAAAAAATAGAGTGCTGCAAAGAAAAATACAAGTTGTTTCTAGTTTTATTCCAATGACAAAATAGTTTTACCTATTCAGTGGCCTTGCTAATTTGACTGGCATCTCAAAAAGATTTGATTTCACATCAACAGCTGCACAATGTTCTGATATTCTGTTTGCTGGCACAAATGTCTCATTGTTCAATGAAAATAGTCCATTGGCATGTCGCAAACGTGCATGGAGTGTACGACCCACACAACGGAATGACACACAAAGAATATGGCGGGAATCGCAGGAGTCTCTCACTAAGAACACATTGTCATGTTGTCCAGCAAGTAATTCTTCAGCTTCACTAGAAGTGATACCACCCCAATACCAGCCATGTCTACAAAAAAATATTATATTATTTATTTACTGAAGGGAACTTCTAAATGTAGTTGTACAACAGCCAACTATAATAGTATTGTTTTTTTAGAATTCTATTAGTCACTGAAACATCCACACTACGAATTGTCAAACCCAAGAAATGTTGCAATGCAAGTGTCAACAAATCTCACACAGGAAATCGTTCAGTATCCCTACTGGTAAAATTGTTTATCAAAAGAAAATTATGTGTGAGCTAAATTATGTTAAAAAAATACAGTAGAATATTCTAATTATTAGACAACTAGCTTGAGTTAGGTATACACTTAGCAACATTCATTTTATTTATATAGATATGATTATTTAAAAGGATATGCTCCAAACGCAGATCTAAACATTTTTCAGTCATATGATGGGTTTTTTGTGAAATGCAATCTGTAAGTTTTATCTATGGCATAAGAAACTAAGCTATATTTCATTAAAACAATACCAAAATATTCGTACTTGATGCATCATTACTATTTTTAATACATTAAACAATTGTGGTCTAATATTGTGATATTGATATTGTGATAAGGTTGCTGGAACCAGCTGGATGCAGGTGGACCAAGACTGGTCGTTGTGGAAATCTTTGGGGGAGGCTTATGTCCAGCAGTGGACGTCCTCCAGGTGATATGATGATGATGATGATGATGATTGTGATATTTGGTGCAAGTCGTCAGCATGAAGCACACACAAAATCATTTAACTGATTAGACTTACATTATGGTATGGTATGGATACCTCAAACTGTTTGTCAATATACTATAAGAAATTTTAAATTTTTATAAGTAACATATCCTTTTCAGATACCTATTATTTTCTTTTTAGTATTATATACAACATAGGAGTTGTAAGTTGTAATATATACATAAATTACAAATATACTACATAGGCTTGGATGGTAGGTATGTACTAAATGTAAGTGGGTCATGTTGGATCAAAATATTTTCCAAATAAGACAAACAATTTGATATTTATTCTTTGCACATTTTAATAGATTTCCATTAGTAAAATTTAATTAATAGTTCACACTAAAATTTTATTGTGAACGAAAAAGACAGTGAGGCTTTAATGAAGCTGAAATGTGGGAATGATGTCGTCTGCATACTTGACCACAGAAAGTTTTATGGCATGGTTACAGCAACTTTTTGGTAGTCTGATGTTTGAGGTGAGAATAATAAATTATTGACATAAAATTACATAATATTAGGATATGCCTAGTGATTGAAAAAATTGTACACTGGAAGTTTATAATGATGTCAACGAATACTGCTGCATAAATTATTTTATAATTAACTTCAAAATTTAATCTACAATAGTATTAATAATCTCATCCTAAATTTTAACAGCTTAAAATTTGAATAGGTACTCACTTAGACAACTGGCAATATATCGCGCATGTTTCAAGTGAGATATGCTGATGGTGTCCCCGAAGAACTGAATGACCATCTGAATGTTGGCACTTGATTGCTTGTTTATTTAATTGATAATCCTTTTTAGTTTCGTATCCTGAAGCAACGTTAACCCTCTTGTCAAATGATGTCGATGCATCCCCGCTACATTTGTTTATACTGCATAAATGTTCTCCACCATTGTTTTTATTACCAAAGTATCTCTGCAAAGATCTAACATTGCCAGTAATGAACAATTTATTTTTCCAAAACTTTACAAATTTGTTTGTGTTTAAAGCAGGCTTGCGATCTGGTAAAAATACGCCGTTAACGATATCTGTGTTGTTAAAATCCCTTTTGTTATCAACAGTTCGTTGTAGATGTTTACATTCCAGTGGCTTCAACCACTTTCGTAGGCAACCTGTAGCAAGCCATTTGCGACGATTACAATGGGTGCATCTCTCATAGTTTTTATTCATTTTAGATATTAAGATTTTTCGTTTTCCAAATACTTCAACTGTACTAAATGATTGTTATAAAAATAGATGCTTCGTGCAAAGTTAGAAACATAACGTGACATTGACATGAAAAGAAATTGACTGGAAAACGGCACTACAAATGACAGTGACGGATAATATTGTATTACAATTTTGACAGTAATGAGTTGCTTTTTTTTTTAAACGTTTCTTCCCTTTTGGGATGAGGCAAAGGAATCTAGTCCATACAGCCTAGTCTTCAGTATTCTTTTATTTTATTTAAGATGCATGACTGGATGATTCATGATAATGGTTGATGATAGGGTGAATTAATGGTTTATGAAGGGTGATAGATGATTGTTTTTTTCCTAGTTTCAGTAAATATGTGGTTCTTTACTGAAACCTAAGGCGGACTTCTTAGGAGAATTTGAAAGTCACGTTACACTGTTTTGTTTCATTTGCCAACACTCATGGACGTTTTCAAACACTTAACGGTTAATAATCCACCATTATTATACATTAAAGTTTATCAAAACACAAATTTTAGAAAATAAAACAAAGCTGCTGAACATGACGCTTCACTTTCCCGCCAAAAAGTCGTAACGAGTTGCAAAAAAAGGTCCTCTTTTTTTATGGTGATAAGGCGGCAAACGGGCTGGCGGCTCACCTGATGGTAAGTGATGACCGCCGCCCATGGACATTTGCAACACCAGAGACTTGCAAATGCGTTGCCAAACCCCTTAGAAATCGTTCAGGTTTCTTAAAATAGGGAGTTACTGATCTAACAGCAAACGGAATTCCCATGTCAGAATATTCACTCCCCCAATGAGCTCTGGTAACCTTGGTCACTCGCAGAAAGACAACTATTGTTGATTCACTGCGGTCTTCTGTAAGGCGGAGATACTTCCCCAGTCAGGCAGCTCAATTTGAGCGAGAAGTCTCGCTATGCCCTACCTCCTCCTCTGCCAGTAGACCTAGAATATGGATTTCAATACCATGACGAAGATGATAATACGGTTTATTACCATGTATATTACCTACCTATGTATCTACTGTCATTTCATACTGTTGTCATTTCTTTATTAAAAAAGTATATATGTAGTATATCAACCAACTAGTATCCGTAACACAAGCCTCGTTGCTTAGCTCGGGACTAGATGGCGCTGTGTGTCATAATGTCCAGGAATATTTATTATTTATTTATTTAATTAGGTATCACAGTACCTATGTAGTGTTCTTAGTGCTGTGGCTAAATAAATGTTTCTTTCTTTCTTTCCATGTTATCATCACAAGTCTTTAGTATTTATTTAGCGTTTAAGTCAAAGTCAAATTATCATTTATTCAAAGTTGGCCAAATTAAATTGGCTCTTTTTGAACGTTGACAATGAAGACAGCCCCCAATAACGTTCGCCCTTCACCGCTTCCTATATATATATGCATATAGAGTGCATTAATTAACGATGATAGTGAGCCAGCATATACCAATCCATTTTACCAAGCAGAAAAATAATACTGATATAATACATATAACTATAAATAATAGTATTAACACACTCATGGCCTTCATTTCTCTGTATGTACCCGCTCACACGTACATATGTCAACAATTACACCGATTACATTAATTATTATACCAACAAATTAGACCGCTATCTTGGACTAATCCGATGATCATCTATTATTGTCACTTTAATAGTCACTCAAATTATAATAAGCCTTCTTAAAAAAGCAAATTATTACTTTATTTTTGAATGCGTCAGTCGGTAGATCCAAGATATCAGTAGGTATTCTATTATAAACACATTAAACACGTATACCAACCTCCTCAAATGAATTATGTACCTTATGTAAACGGTGACTGAGGGCACACAGTTTATGTTTATTGCTCGTATTAATTCTATGAACGTCACTGTTTTTACAATAAGAATGTATTTTGCCTTACACGAATTATGTTGGCATAAATATACTGCGATGTAACAGTCAAATTATCAAAGTCTTTAAAACGTTCCATAAGAGAAACTCGAGTCCCTAGTCCTAGTTCCCTATATGGAACGAACAGCTCTCTTTTGTAAAATAAAAATACTTTTTATATCAGCAGCTCTGCCCCATAGAGGAATTCCATAATATATATTCCATTCCAAGTCGGGCAGTGTCTACGTCAGTGAATTGCCTAACCTTTCTGACCGCATAAGCAGTAGAGTTAAGTTTTCCCGCGAGGGATGAGGGCCCCATTGAAGTTTTGGCATCTAGTGTAATACCTAAGAAAACTGTAGAATTTATGGTCTCAAGTACTTCGTTACTGACAATTAAGTTGGGTCCTAGATTTTTCACGTTAGGCAGACCAAACTGATGACCCGATTAGCCCAGCGGTAGTTATCGCTGCCTTCTGTGCTACAGGTTCCGGGTTCGAATCCCGGTAGGGACAAATGTTTGTGTGATGAGCGTCAACATTTGTATCCGAGTCATGGATGTATCTATGTATAATATGTATGTATTTACAAAAAAAAAGTATCATTATGTAGTATATCAATCTTCTAGTATCCGTAACACAAGCCTCATTGCTTACCATGGAACTAGATGGCACTGTGTCATAATATCCGGGTATATTTATTTATTTTTTATGTTCGGGTATATTTTTTGCACATTTCGTTTTCTTAGCATTTAGTACTAAATTATTTAATGTAAACCAATGCATTACCCGAACAAGTGCACTATTTACGTCATCAAAATGATCTCTATTTCTATCTACTTTAAAACTAAGCGAGGTTTATCGTTTATCGTTTAGCTTTCAATTTTCTATTACGATAGGCAGACTAAAGATTTCCATCAACTCAAACTCCTTCAATAAGTGAGGTGCATAGTACTCGTAAGCGGTGTGCATGCATAACAAAATTATTAATGTAAACGAGGCAAAAGTGTATACAGGGATCGTAGCGCGTGGCATTCTGTAGTTTCTGCCTCCTCCAACGGAAATGGACAAGTGTATGTATGTCTAAGATAGCACCAACTAATACTATCATAAGCAAAGGCTGTTTAAACATTCATAATCGACCCAATTACTGACCCACTGCTGTGAAAGAGTTTCCTTTCATTTTAAAGGAACTATGCTATAGTCCTAGCGTGGGCTAGCCTACTGCGGCGTGTTGGCAAACTTCATACGCCATCAAGAAAATCTCTCTCTCAAGCATGTAGGCTTTTTTCCGATGCGATGAAGAAAACTTCACCGTTTGAGCACATGATCAATATACACACATGACTTCCGAAGATTCAGTGATGCGTGCGTTAGGTTCAAGCTGAATTGAATTTGTTCATTTTCGTCTAACGATATGTTAAATAGTGTATGTTAAAAGTAAATTATTAAATTATTCATTCCCATTCAAACTTTTATCCCCTTTTAGCCTTTTAGCCCTTTTGAGTTAATTTCCGCGATAAAAGCTATCCTTTCCTCAGGACTCAAATTATCTCAAACCATACCAAATTTCATCTAAATCGGTTCAGTTATTTATGCGTGAGAAAGTAACAGACTTTCGATTTTAAATATTCCGACCACAAATAATGTAATCATTTTTTTTTATAGATTATCATTTAATTTAATAAAGTTTACGAACGGCTTAATGGTCAATCCAATCTATACCTGGCGGCGTGTAGGTTTTTTTCCAAGCGCACTGTATCTGGCTCCATTATGAGTAAGTTTTAATTAATTATAATTTAACTATGTAAGTCATTTGTATGGTATTGGTTATTATATTATTATTTTTACACAGTAAACATGGTCTGAGTATTTATAAGGACCTCGTATATAATTCATAATTTATATTCGCTAATTTATTAGCAATAATCAGTCGTGGCAATCTTTGAGGAGATCTGATTTCCAATGGTATGTCCATTGGAAATCAGAATCTGTTGGTTGATAGAAACCATTATAAAATCCTTATTCTGATTTTAATAGAGAAACGAAGTCTCCTGCTCATTAATTTCATTTGTGGTTTGTTATTATCGTAGCAACACAATTCAAGAATTTACTAGTATCACTAATCTGTGGTTCGTTACCCTGCCTTCCCCATTGAAACCGTGTTGTGGTGGTTTTAGGTCAATAATCTTAATATCTATTTAGATATTAATCTGAAATGCAATATTTTATCGTTTTAACGTCCCTCTAGTTATATTTTGTTTATGTGTTGTGCCTATTATGGATGTATTGTGCATTAAAAATATTTACATTTTGAGGGAGTAATGACACTGAAGAAAATCGCGAAAATGTCAACAAAATCTCATATTTCTACGGAATTGAGTGGTTTGTTTATTTATGCCTCTATACATTAATTGATTGATTTCAGAAATCTTATTAAAATGTATTTTTTAAATAAATACTGTAATGCATATTATATTATAACTAAAGGTGCCTGAGTACTACATACCTACTTGTTTATTTTTCACAGACAGTATAGGCAATGTTTTGGGAAAAAATGTTAAAATTCTTTACAAGTCCCTCATCCGTATGGAATCAAGAGGTGATAAAGTGGACAACAAAGTTTTGGTAAGCACTGACTGGCCAGTTCATATATTAAATTTATTATTGTCTCAATATTACAGTAATTATGTTTTTAAATTTACTATAAAATAATTCGTACCACAATTTTTTTTTCGACGTCTGACATCTATCATTAGTAAAATTAATTAAAGTTGATTTTGTTTTCTATTTATTTTACCTGTATTTAATGAATGCATACAAATAATTAAACATATTTTTTACTGGAACCTACTTATTTCACCTCAGAATGTACTCATTCTGAGGTGAAATCAAATTAAAGATCTTTATAAGGTGGTTTGTAATTTAGTTCCATGTACTATTAGTAATAATTGCAATTTTATTTTAACCAGGTATATATTTTTATATCATTAAAAGCACTATAATAAATTTGAAAATGCTTATCATCTTCATTTCTCTTGTTTGTTGATAAGCTGTAAACTATGGTATGAGTCATGTAGGTGTGCCTATCCCTTAAGTAACAATGTTATGTGTTTGTAAGTGTATACACACAGTTATAATAATGCAAATTATGGTCAGCAGATGGGCCAATGAGTAAACCAATTTATCCATTCATTGGCTTCATTATTTTCATAAATCATTAATTATTCTTTATCTAACTATTTATTACACATACACATGTCATGTAATTTTTTATACAAAGACCTTTTAAAAATAGTATTTATATTAAAACCATAATAAATTTTGTGTGATGTAACAAATAAATACTAATTGTATGAACTAATTTTATTTATATACAAATTATATTTTCAAATTATTATTTTTTCAGGTTGTGACAGCTTATAGAATTTTCATTACTACAGCAAAAATTCCAACAAGGGTAAGTAGCCATTATATAAGAATTTATTGTTGATATAATTATATGCAATCCAACCTATTTTTAGTAGTAACACTCACATTAATATGGTTGTTGTGATTAATCATAAGGGGATAAAAAATTGTAGGAATAATAATTTACACTGTAAATAGTCATTGATTACACTGGTCTGCAAATTTATATTTTTGAAAAGTTTTTTTGATGAATGAATAATATTTGCTTTATTTCCCTTAAAAGTAATAGAAAACGTTATTCATATGATATATACCACATCACATTTTTTAAATTAAGATGATTATAGTATTTGAATAGATATAAAAAGGAACAAAACCACATTTCATAAAATGAATGAGAATCATTTGGGAATATTTTTTTATTTTATTAAATCAACATAAAGTGTATGTATAAAGAAAAATGATAAAAATAATGTTTTATTTTTGAAAAAATGCTGCGCTTTGTTGGTTTTCGTTTATTTCATATCTGTATGTCATTCAGCAATAGTCCGCCGTAGTCAAATTAACATCCCAACGGCCTTGATATCTTCTTTTCATCTCTTTTATATCCTGATGAAACCGTTAACATTGTTCTTCACTGTAGTCACCTAGATTTTTTGGGAAAAAATCAATGTGAGACTTCAAAAAATTACTTGCAGCCTACATTTTTATAGTTATTTCACATTTCCTGGATAGTATTTTTATACTCAGGATCTTTGTGTTGTCTAGAAACTAAGATACAACCTTTTTCAAGCTTATCATTAATTTTTCAAATTCTGTATCCATTTATGTTTGGTGTACTTTATTTTCTCCAAAACATTTTTCAAGCTTTAAATGAACTATATTTATCTATATTGAAAAATAATGTGATGTGACACGCTAAAACAAACTTTATATTTGCTATATACAGACCAATGCCTACATGTTTGTGATAAAATTTAAGAAACTTTTTCATCGCAGACCTGTGTTTTTTACTGATCTATACATACTTTATTTAACTAAAATGTAAAATATGCAGGATTTAAATCAGTTTGATATATCCACTTGTGTATGGGTGTGGAAACAAGTGCCCTTCATCCTAAGCTGGTCTTTTTCAAACTATAGGTTTCAAAGAGGGAAAATATATCTTAAATAACTATGCCTTATACATTAGGTAATCGCAATCCATCAACCAACTTTCAACTCTGTCTATTAGTGGCCAATGTGTACAGGAAACATTAATTTGCTTGTGAACGAAATAACCTTTGTAAATGATGTCAGGTTGACAATGGATTTCACTTGATGGAAATAGAAGCACTGGAAAGTAAAAAGGCCAATCATCTATCAATAACACTCATCCATGAACACAAACCGGTGTCTATACTCATAGGTATGTACATAAAATAACATACCAAATTAAAACACTAATATAAAGCATATTAGTATTTTAATTTGGATGTAAAATAATATTATTTTTATTAGAAAACAAGTATTCTTGCTGTAACTGTGGTAAATTAGGTGCAGTGTTTTTTTATACATCTTTTACGATACATTAATTTATTATTTCTTATAATACATTAGTCCAGTGGTAGTTAACAACTCCCTTCTGTGCTATGAGTCCCGGGTTCGAATCCCGGTCGGGACAAATGTTTGAGTGATGAGCCCGAGTCATGGATGTTTCATATTCATATTCATATCATTTATTTGCATTCCACAATGTTTTTATAGATGGTAACAGACAATCTTATGTTAGATACAATTGTGGGCCCTGTCGGGCACAACAAATATAATTACATTAATTAAATATACAGTACCTATGTATAATATGTATGTATTTACAAAAAAAAAGTATATATGTAGTATATCAATCAACTAGTATCCGTAACACAAGCTTCGTTGATTAGCTTGGAACTAGATGGCGCTGTGTCATAATGTCCAGTTTATTTTTTTTATAGGTACATATTTTATTTATGTAACTATAAGTTTCGGTTAAGGTGTTCTTAATTCTAGGCGTAAAAAATACGCAGTGTACAACCAGGCACTGGCACCGACTTCATACCTTTAAAACTAAAAAGAAGTTAAAACTGTATTAAGTTATTTTTAACTTTTTAGTTTTGAAGTCGGTTTTTTTTAACGCAGTTTTTTATTTTCTTGTCAGAAATGTTGTCTCTGTTTAATACCTGTTCATGTACGTGCTCTACAATCTACTATTGCTGAAGCTCAATCTTCCATGACGGTGCTAAGATACTGGTGTAGTCGTATATATTAAATCGTCGGTCAAGTACGAACGTCGTCGGTCGTAAGACACCTAGACATTAGTAATTGAATGCAAGAGTTTAACATTGGTTTGGTCTACATTGCGACTTCCTTTACATACATATTAGATGAAAGTTGCAGTTGTATCGTGATTTAAATAGAAAATACTACTTTAGAAAATAATAACCATGGTTATTCCGCAACAATGTCACGTTACAATATTTTGGTACATAATATATGAAATAATATTTATATCACTAAGAAAAAATAATAGTTCTAAAGTATAGTATATATACCTATAGGTTTATAACAACCAACACCATTATATAATTTACTCACGTCACGAAAATATAACTAAGAGTCCATTGTATGCTAATGCTTAATTGAATTCCTAGCCAATCTCGATAAAACATCCATAATTAAATAATGATTACGCATCGATTTTCCTTTAATTAAGGGATAATTATATTTACCCTGTTTAGTTTTTGTCAATGCTTTGCAATAACACAAGATTAGTTTAATTATTAATTCGTTATTGCTTAGTGTAATACCTAATATTACTCGAAGCTAGAGTGATATAAAGCTAATTTTAAGTCATGTCCACGTCACGTTTTTCCACAATGAGTATAAATCGAATAAAATCAAATTTTCGGTATATAAAAGACAATTCAAACTAACAATAGTATATTAATCTGTATTTGCTCGCTGTAACCCCTGGACGACCTAATTCAAAACATATTTACTGTCAACGCGGCGCGAACGCGCAACAAGATGGTTGCACGGTTATCGGTATCACACATCGACAAAAAAGTACGATGAATGCCTTCTTGAACGGAGCTTATACATACTTAGAAGCTGAGGCAACCAGGCTCTTGTCATTAGGCAATGTACGACGCTGATTACATTGGTTTATCACTAGCTTAAGCTGAATACCCGTTAGCTCTATAAATAAATTTAATATTTACTAGGTAAGTCTTAATTGGTACAACCTGTACAACTTATTTTAACTGTGAATATGTTTTATGCTCTTATTTATTACAGGTGAGGAAGGATCAGCAGAAGGTGTTATCAATGTTTTACACGCATTAGTTGCGGCATTCGATGATTTATTCCCAAACGTTGCCGTGATTGACATAATATCCAAGGTTTGTACAAACATTTAAAATTAAAATTACTGAATTGGAAAAGTTTCGTTGCCTATTCACCATATGAACTAATTGAGCAGGATAATAAACATTAATTTCTCTAATTGTCACGCCAGTTAACATATGTATAAGGTTAAAAGTAATCGACTGTCTGAATCATAAGCGTACAGTCATGGCAAGCGAAATATTAATTCACTAACTTAATAAGGAAACATGACGTTTGGTGGCTAATAATAGCCACCCTATCATTTCGAAAAGATAGAAGAAAGATAATACTTACGCAGTAAGCAATTGATCAGATCGATTGACGCAATTACGCTCATATTGAGTGTGATGCGTTTATCCCACCATTCATAAAACGCGAAACTGATTTGCATGGAATTTGACAAACAGGTTTCTACCTGGATTATCACATAGGCTATTTTTTATTTATATACCATGCGGGCAAACAGCAGGTGGAAGCTGATTAGAAATATTGAATAAATTTACGGTAGAGTGGTGGTTAATTAAAGGAACCATGGATTATATATGGTGCTTGATTGTTTGTGTACTTCATTTTGCAGGTAAATTTACCATACCCGGTGCCCCAAGTGAGTGGTACTCGGAAACATTCAACATGCGGCGATTTCTCTAATCAATACGCAGCTATGTGCGATCTCTGCCAAACACCGTTCAGGTAACTCGTCAATATGTATAAAGATTTTGGCTGTCACATCAAATTAGCTTGAACTGTTGTTATCTTAAAAAAGGATAAACTACGGAATAAAGCTACTTTACAATGGCAATTTGGCCGTGGTACATTCTATGTTGTAGGATTTTGACATTATGGCTATATGAAGTCTTTATGAAGCTCGTCATTTTGAATCTATTAAAATTGCCACATTCACGTTGTTCCTAGGTTCGATTCCAAGGTCGACTGAACGGATATTAAGTTTTGATATGGTATTGTTACTAATAGCCGTGGAAGTTCGATTAGTTCTCGGTTAAAAGTATGGTAATAGGCTCAACTCTACACTTACGCCTTTAACCCTTTTGAGGGTCATATGTGATGAATACATAGACTTTTCAGTATTTTTATTTTGTATTCTTTGATTATTTAAATACTTAATATAACAATATTAATTTTTTTTTTCATATAAAAAATCTTACACCACGGGATTCGCTATTAAAAAAGACATTTTCTCTTTATGTATTCATGTTTTTAATCTAAAAACTAAGTTTAGCTACATAAAAAAATATCCTTTGGTTGAATATGTGGGTCACGAATAGAATAGATAGAAACCGGATATAATATAAATGAAGGAGGAAGAATGCACTCCGCATACATAGAGGTCATTTTAATCGAGTTCAATCGTTTCTTTTATGTATTACCTGCTGTTGCGTGGTCCAATCCAAAACTTGTTTGCGGTTTTTTTTTTGTAAATGAAACCTCAAGACTCGCCACGTTAATGAGCAATAAGTTGAAACAAATGGTTTTATGACCCATGTATCAATTGGAATTAGGCGCTGGATAATATAAATAATATAATGCTAATTCTATTAAATGTTTAAAAAACTATTCTTAAATGATCAATAGCATATGTTTTTGTCCTCAATTCGTCATAATATGACGATAATGCTAGGAAGTTAATGTACAACCGCAACTTAAAAGCCTTTGCTTATACGTATTGTATGACTAATGATTGCGCTTATATCACTTTAAAGTTTCTTTGTTTTTTACTACATGTTGTCAACGTTTTCCTGACATAATGATGTTTTGTTATAGAGCTGAAGTCGCGTGGGATATTGACACGATATATCTGGCACATGATATTAGAATGCTACATCTGAAAGATTTCGATCATTTAGACCAAAGGTAAGAAACAAAATTAAGCCCAGTATTTATGTTGATATATCTATACATACATACACTCACGCCTTTTCCCATGGGGGTAGGCGGAAACTACAGAATGCCACGTGCTACGGTCCCTGCATACAACTTTTGCCTCGTCCACATTCATACATCTCGTCATGCACGCGCATATATCTATGAATTTTAAAATATATAAAAATATAGAAGTGTAGTGATTTATGCTAACAGATCTGCAGTAATGGGAGTGTTTGTTTTTATAGGGACTTGATTCCTTTAGTAATGGCGTTACAACACAACACATGGTTTAATGGCGTGTGTGGTGATGGTGTAAGAGCGAGCGGGGAAGCGTGGGAGAGTGTGTGTCGTGTGGTGAGGTCCGCGCGGCCGCCGCCCGAGCGCCTGTCGTGGCGGGCGGCGGCCCTGCGGCACGACCATGCTGCCAGGCTGGGGCATGCCCTGACCAGAGCTCGGCATGCCCCTGCCATGCATACTATCGACTTCTCGCAGAACCATATTGAGGACAAAGGTATATATATTATTTCAAGTCTATACTGCACACATTTTGCGACATATTTTTCCTTATCGCGCATTAATAGATCTCGAGTAATAGTAGCAAAAAAAAAAAATTCTTGATAATGAGCACCAATCGAAACTAATCGTTCCCTATTTCGGAAACGCACGCATGGAAAGACCAAGGATGACCTAACCAGATGTCTAGTGAGATTCGGCCTTCGTTTGACAAAACAAACTGCCATTATATCGTTATAATATTGATAATGTTTGCATGTATCACTTTCATCGTGTATGACTCACTTTTCGTTATATTCATTGAATATGTATGACGTTACGCTATTGTTTGTATTTATAGGTGCTATTAGTATACTGAGCGGGCTCGCGAACAATTTGGATGGACTCAGACATATTGCGTTGTCGCAATGCGGCCTTACTGGTAAAACTGTGATGCATCTCGCTACCATGCTCAATGACAACCCGTGCCATCTCTCCACCCTATCA